>JANAVB010016360.1:35000-123803 GCA_029216955.1 Iris pallida | reverse complement strand
TCAATAAATCAAATTTCAATTATTTAACATTTAAATAAATACATAAATTCAAATCAAGATTTAAATGGCCACAATATCCAAATATTTTTTAAAATACCAATAATAATAATTTCGAAAATAATAAATATTTTAAATATCTTTTTGAACAAAAATTAATGTTAATAAATCTCGAAAATTATACTTTTATTTAAAATAGACCAATAAATAATTACGAAATATTAAATTTGCAAAATATCTTTACATAATTAGGCTTTTCTAGTATACCAAAAATATTATTTATTATTAATAACTTTTAGAAACAAAAGACTTTTTATAGCAAGAATATTTATATAATATTTTGAAAGTGTATAATAAAATAGAGAAAAATATTTTTCTAAAATATGTACGCTCGCACATATTCGCACTCGTCGAGCAATTACGAAAAATAAAACGTCGTGCGTGACGTACAATACGACTACGCGACGTACAATACAAAATTTTAAATCGATACCAAATTTAATAAAAAAATAGTAGAAATTTAGGGGATTTACATCCTACCCAACTTAAAAGAATTTCGTCCTCGAAATTAAGAATTCGTAGGGGGTGAGAAGGCACAACGGTAGATAGAAGTGTTCGAAGTTTATACGGTTGTAGTCTAGGTTGAGGATATGATTAAGAGACGATTGTAATCACTCTTAAATTCAAGTGATTAGAAAGTCAAGATTGTAGATTTAGGGTCGAGGAAAAGGACGAGTAGTTAAGACAAAGGTATAGTCACATTGAGTGTTAATGGTCACAAGAGATAGGATAGCTAGGGGAACCTCTAGTATAACGCTTTCGTCCTCCAAAAATAGGTGAAGGCGAAAGCAATATTGAGTTCGAAGGAGGCGTTATCGAATACGAATACGTGATTCAAAGACGATCGAATAATTTCAAAAGAATTGTCAAGGCAGTGTGGATGGGATTGTAAGGGCCAAGTTTAATTATGTCCCCATCCATGTAGAACGATAAATAAAAGCGAACCATAGTGCACTCGGTTGATCAGACCATTATGCACCGGTTCTGATAGACAATATGTTAGTGGGGTACCTCCATTAACATATATGTCACGAACAAGCTTGGTAAAAGGCTAAGCTTGCAAAAACTAGGCTACATTAGCATCATTAGTCTAGATAGTAAAACTATAAGCACGATAATAGATGAATAAAAATAAATATGAATAGTATAAGAGTCATAAGGATCTAGGTCTTGTTTATTCCTATACCATCATTCTACGGTTTTATTGACCAAGGCTTGGTTGACCAAATGGGTTAACTTCCTCTAGTCTCTATGGTTTAGTTAATACTATTTGTATTCCCTTAATGATCAAGGGTGTGTGGGGTATTCTACCCAACTTAAAGAATTAAGCTAAGGGTGTTTGGGACATCTAACTAGTAGGGTCAATCTCTAGCAAGAACGAAGGAAAGATAAGAATTTTGTTAGAAGGAATCAAGCAAGATGCAGTAGATGAGTCAAACGGTAGATAAAATCTAGGAAAGAGTCGAGTATGTGGATGAGACCCTAGATTTCTAATCCTATACGCAGGCTTGCTTGGTACGGTAAAGTAACCAAATAATTTATCTTGACCTGCATGGGCCACCACAAAAACATGTAACGCCCCAGTCCCAAAATACGTAGGACTAAGAACGTAGACATGCCAGCTGTATCCATACGAAGTACACACCAATATATGGAATCCTCGTATGAATACATAAGCTATAAATGTTGTAAAACCACAACTAATCTCATCCACACAAAATAAATGAATAGAAGATGTCATATAATGAGAATAAATTATCTTGATACAATATGTTGGGCGGAGACAAATCCACTACAAACAAAATAAAGAAAGTACATAGAAAATGAAATGAGTGGCGAGCGAAGCGAAGACGATCCAAATGCAATCATCCTCGAGAAATAACAATGAACATGGCTAGAGCTAAAGCACCTGCGAAAGACAATAGCACACACCTGGAGAGATAACCAGGTCCTCAGAGGGACGTAACAAGACACAATATCATGCCATAAACTGAATAAATACTGCTCAAATAAATAAGTAAATCTAATTATAATATGGTCCAATAGCACCTACTGAACGAGCGTACAATCTCCACAACCAAACAAGGACAGGAGATGGTAAACTAATTCACGGTAATGTATCTTTCCATGCTAATAATCCAATATGGTATCCGGACCCCAACAAGGTTCAATACCTTCTCATCGAAGTAGTAAGTCACACCTACAATCAAACAAGGACAAGATGTGACGAACTAATCCACGACAAGTTATTGTTCCAAGCCACAGTCAGATAAAGTACCCAAACAAAAAGTACTCGTACCTAACGGATAGGGTAGCCTACCGTTCTAAGTGATATGTAGTTAAGAACAATCCTTCCTACGCATGGGCCCTGGCTGAATAGGATCAGTATAGTCCCCTCTTGGGCACCAGAGGCCCCATCAGTAAGAGCATGACGTTCCGCAGAATCGTCAGTGGCCGTCAGTAATCATGGATCATCAATCCCGTATCTCCAGCGGTGAGTCCGGGTCACAAGGAAAAGTGCATCGAAGCCCATACGCTAAGGAATTTTCCTCCCCGCCCAATGCCTACTATGTTGTATCCACAACATTAACCTCTATAACCGCTAAGTCAAACTAGCATGCAACCTCTATTAGCGGTTATTCCTATCGCACGGCTTGTACGTACTGGTGGCCAGCCAATCACGTACTTTTATATTCTATGCGACACACAACTTCGTATTACAACGTGTCAAGGCCAATGAATGCAACACACGAGGTGGTCCCTTAAATCTAGGTTTAATGTGAGAAAAAATAATACATAGCAGAAAATATAATGAACAGTAAGTTCTAACAGGTTAAGCCATGTATCACAGTTTATTTTGCATAAAGAAAATAATGAACATGCATGAAATATGAGCTAAAATAATTAAACAGCAAATGGCAAGGTGTCTTGCCTGGTAGGACGCCTGGTGTGCCGCGATAATCATGGTGGCATGAACTGCGACTTTGGTGTAACAACTACACAAGAGGACCCTATTGATGGCACGGACAGTTCCATTGGGTTCAGAAGGGTCAAATTAGTTAAGGTGGACATAAGGTAGGCTTGAATTGGCAAGGGATTGTGAATAGGACTAATCGCAGAAGAGGGAGAATATCGAAGGAAAAAATAATATACGATTTAGAAAACTATTTATAATAATTGAAACTATATTTTATCAAAAATTGTTTATAGGCAAAAACTCCAAGTTCGTAATAATAGAACTATTTTAGGCTTCTAAAATAATTTGAGTATAATTATAGGCCAAGCCTAATACAAAATTTTGTTACAAAAATATTTTTAGAAAATAATTAATCAACAATACTAATGTCACGCCCCAGAACCAGAATACTGGAGAGTGGGGGAATGACTCAGCCAGCTACGTATTACGGGTAGGTGAATACCGTATAATACGATCAATGCTGTCTAACCAGACGAGGGGGTGCATACTACATAAAGGTCTTACTATGGTCATTTCACATCTATTGTCTCAATCATTCAAGCAAGAAACAGTAATAGAGAACATGTAAGATAAAGCAGTAAGGCGTCCCAAACGCTCAGTCAAAATGTTCTTGAGATCTGGCTTTTCAAAACATAGCCAGATGATATAGCAAGTATACATAATTATTATCAGCTGCAGTCTGACTTAATTACAATTATGTAAAAGTAAGTACAAGACAATCCGACTAACATGTCGGTGCCAAACGGCTAAGTATAAAGGTAAATAACAAAACGAGCGGTGAAGTAAGGAACCCACTCGAGTCCTCCTGCAATCATTCCCCTAGTGTTGACCATCTTGGAGGTAGAAGTAAGCTGGATCCTCGGGGACCGGCTCTAAATCTGGCCATGCAAAACCAGAGAGGTTAGACCTCTAATAGCAAGTACCACAAGGAAGGACGATATGAAGGACATAAACCCGTAAGTAAAAGAATATAATAATAGATCTCTGCTTGCTACTAGGATTCACATCACATCACGACACTTCGAACCAACCTCCCAACCAAATAAGGACAGAAGTTGGCCCGTCATGTCCTGACATTCTGATTATCCCAGTTAGGTAACAGAGTAGGTACAGTACACAAACAAATCTTCTTGAACGGCCAATCAAATTCTACGGCTTACTATTGTGAGTCCCAAGTTATCCTGGAATAATGCAATAAAGATTCCTCAGTTCTTACTATGTGCGAGCAAGGCTAGTCTATCTAGTCAATCCTGTACGCCATGCATGAATTAGACGAGTCCTAGCAGGACGCCCGTCAATATACAATATACAATAATAATAAAAGCAGATACTGTTCCTGCCCGTGTGGCAGATTTACAGTATCTGTGGGAACCAGTCGGCCCGTCGGGTACTACTCGTTCCAAGTGGGCTGCCATGTAAGAACTCGAAATCCATTCTCTCCATACAATCATTTTTATTTAACTTAATAGTCCCTACGTTGAGTGAATTCCTATGCCGTGGGTCATGGTCATTCAAATGAGTACTTTCGTACGGGGTACGATATGCACATCCCTACAACGATACCAGTGCGGTTAGTTGCAGGTTTTACATAGCGTAATCAACAATCAAATCTAACCACGGTAATCATGCCTTGACCATAAAGTACACATGCTTCTTTTGTAGAAAATAAATAAATAAAAAATAAAAAATAAATAGATTGAAGCCTGCATGTGCATGTATGTCAATATTCAGGATCAACCAGTCGATTACAATAGTTCATGACATGAACGTGTCTCATTCATTCATTTTAATAAGACGACTAGCCAGTCTCTTAGTTTCAACTAGGAATGCATGATCAATTTAGTCACGATAACCATCGTTATAAATGGTGACAAGGCATGAAAGTCAATTAGCATTAAATAGGGTCGAGTCTATAACTCTCGAGGTCAAGTTCCAGTCTCACTAGGTATCCATAAACCAATCAAGACGCTGGGCACTAATACACAATCATTAACATGCTATGATTTCAAGTTCATGAAAAAGGCGTAAGGATATAATAGGAGAATTATCATGCTACTATTAGATGAATAACTGATAAAGCAATAGAAACACCAAGGTCAGGAAGTCACGCTGACAAGTCTAGGCTAAGACCATAAGTCACGCAAGAAGTCTCTGCTAAGACCAACAAGTCACGCTAAGTCTAGCATGAAGAAGTGAGCGTAAAAGGAGTACGCTCTGGTAAACGTGGGCGTGAAAAGTGAAGCGTGACAAGTGATTCACGCACGCACGCTCAGCGTGAGGGTGAAAAGTCACGCACGCCAAAAGTCACGCACAATGTGATCGTGAAAAGTCACGCACGCAAACGCAGGGACATGAGCGTGAAAAGTCACGCACGCAGTACAAAGATAGGAGCGTGACTCAAAATTCACGCAGACAACGCGAGCGTGAATGAAAATACACGTACACAAACGCGAGCGTGGCTAAAAATACACGCACGCAAACGCGAGCGTGACTAAAAATACACGCACGCACAGAGTGGACGTAACTCAAAAGTTACGCAGACACGCACAGACATGAGCGTGACTAAAAATACACGCAGGCTCACGAGAACGTTAGCGTGACTAAAATACACACAAACACGTAAAGACGTGTGCGTGCCTGGGCTGATGTTTTACGCGAGCACGTAAGAACGTGTGCGTACAACATCTCCCGAACTCGCCCTATGAAACCTTTGTTCCAGTGCCAGAGAAAAATACACGCAAAGTTGGGAGATCAAAAACCCATGACAACCGAGAATATAACAATTTAGATCTAGGAGAAACCAGCCACAGAAATCAAAAACGTTAAGAACTAATCTCTCTCAGAATCATGAGAGGAAGGAAAATGAACCACAAAAATGGTTCTCCAAGCAAGAAGCAAGATTGCACTTGCCTTCTCCTGCTGCTGGTAGGTGGTGGAGAGTAATGAAGGAAGAAGAAGTAGTAATGGTGAGAATGAAGTAATGAGGAGAGAGAAAGAGATGGAAGCTTTAAATAGGAAGGGGGTGGTAGGTGGGAGCTAGTGGGCCGGGTTGCACAGATCCATCCAAGCCGAAACCCAATAAGGCTAAAGCAGGAAATAAAATGCAGGAAATAAAATGCGGAAATAAATAAAAATAAAATACAGAAATAAAATGCAGAAATAAAATTTGCAGGAAATAAATTAACATGGAATTTAAAGAGCAAATAATTAATTAACATGAAAATTTTAAAGGAATTTAAATACAGAATAATACATGATAAATACTAAATAAATACACACGAGTTGTACATGTATAAAAATACGCATTCCGGGAACGGAGAGTGACAACTAATAACAATGAATATAATAGAAATAATATTACTAATACTACTTATACTAGGTAGATACCATATACAAATTTGATAAAATATACAAAAATATAAATAAAGCAAAGAACCAGCTCATCAGTACTGTGTCTCTTCTCTACTAAATAAAAACAACACAAAAAAATAGAATATAATAGTAAAGATAATAATAATAATTACAACAAAATTACAATAATAATATAATAATAATAATAATAATAACAATTATTTGATGATAATTAACAATAACAAACGAAAACACAAAAAAAATGAAATAAATAAATAAAATCCCCTGTGGTTCTGTGGTTCTCCTCTTTCGAGGAGAACCTTTCAGTAATAATCAACATAGTAAAAAAAAAGAAGTACAAATAGAGAGAGGGAAAGGAAGGGTGAGGACGAGTGGAACGAGAGAGAGCGGATGGAAGGAGAGGTCGTCGGAGTAACGACGGTCGGCGGAGGAACTGAGGAGAGAGGAAGACGGAAGAAAGAAGAAGGGGACGGCGGAAGAGTGAGGCTGAGGGAGGCGAATGGGTGAGAGGGTTTCGGAGGGGCTGTCTTGGTCGGCGGCCGGAGTAAGGCGGTCGGGAGAGGAAACGGCAGCTAGGGCACGCTGCGGCCGGAGGAGAGGGGTACGGCGGTGCGGTCGGCTCGCAGAGGGCGGCCGACGAGCGGGGGGACGACCATTCGGGGACAACGGCGTGTTGCGGAGAGGAAGAGGGTGGCGGCGCGCTGCAGAGAAGCGCTGGATCGGCGGCGGGTCGTGCTCGCCGACGCGAGGACGCGCGGCCAGTGGTGGGGTCGTGCGGAGGCACTTGGCGCATGGGAGCGGCGGCCACGGCGAGGTATGGGGGTGGTGTCTACGTATTTTTTTTGTCTTCTAATTTCTGTGTGGTTGTGGCCGGTGGGGTTTGTTGTGGCGGTGGTGTTTCTTAGTCGCCGACGAGGTTAGCGGTGGTGTTTCTTGGTCGCCGACGAGTTTGTGGCGGTGGTACTGGGATTGGCAGAGGGTGAAGGTGGCTGTAGTATCAGGGGTTGGCCGGTGTAGTCACGGCATTCCGACGATGGTGGTGAAGACAGGGGGTTAGGATTAGGGTTAGGGTTTAGGAACTGGAGATTAGATAGTTTGGGGATTTATATTGTGTCGGGATTGTCGACACAAGAGAGGATAATGTATATGTAAAAACTAATGGAATAAGAATTTGGACGGAGAACACGGACACGAGGCACGCACCATTGGTTTGTGGAATTTTGTGGATGAATAATGTGGAGGAGTACCTGCATATTTATAGGATGTGGGAATTCCCACTTAGATATGGACTAGGAATATTTAAAACCCTAGTAGATAAATAATCTATTTAATTAAAATCAATCAAATTAAATACAATCCAAATCCAATTAAATCTAGTTTAATTCCCTTAGTTTAAAATCAAATCAATAAATCAAATTTCAATTATTTAACTATTTAAATAAATACATAAATTCAAATCAAGATTTAAATGGCCATAATATCTTCTAAATATATTTTTCAAAATACCAATAATAATAATTTCAAAAATAATAAATATTTTTAAATATCTTTTGAACAATAAAATATTAATATTAATAAATCTCAAAAATTATACTTTTAAAAATAGACCAATAATAATTACGAAATATAAATATGCAAAATATTCTTTACATAATTAGGCTTTTCTAGTATACCAAAAATATTATATTATTAATAACTTTTAGAAACAAAAGACTTTTTGTAGCAAGAATACTTATAATATTTTGAAAGTGTATAATAAAATAGAGAAAAATATTTTTCTAAAATATGTACGGTCGCACATATTTGCACTCGTCGAGCAATTACGAAAAATAAAACATCGTGCGTGACGTACAATACGACTACGCGACGTAAAATACAAAATTTTAAATCGATACCAAATTTAAAAAAAAATAGTAGAAATTTAGGGGTTTTACATCCTACCCAACTTAAAAGAATTTTGTCCTCGAAATTAAGAATTCGTAGGGGGTGAGAAGGCACAACGGTAGATAGAAGTGTTCGAAGTTTATACGGTTGTAGTCTAGGTTGAGGATATGATTAAGAGACGATTGTAATCACTCTTAAATTCAAGTGATTAGAAAGTCAAGATTATAGATTTAGGGTCGAGGGAAAGGACGAGTAGTTAAGACAAAGGTATAGTCACATTGAGTGTTAATGGTCACAAGAGATAGGATAGCTAGGGGAACCTCTAGTATAACGCTTTCGTCCTCCAAAAATAGGTGAAGGCGAAAGCAATATTGAGTTCGAAGGAGGCGTTATCGAATACGAATACGTGATTCAAAGACGATCGAATAATTTCAAAAGAATTGTCAAGGCAGTCGTGGATGGGATTGTAAGGGCCAAGTTTAATTATGTCCCCATCCATGTAGAACGATAAATAAAAGCGAACCATAGTGCCCTCGGTTGATCAGACCATTATGCACCGGTTCTGATAGACAATATGTTAGTGGGGTACCTCCATTAACATATATGTCACGAACAAGCTTGGTAAAAGGCTAAGCTTGCAAAAACTAGGCTACATTAGCATCATTAGTCTAGATAGTAAAAATATGGGCACGATAATAGATGAATAAAAGCAAATATGAATAGTATAAGAGTCATAAGGATCTAGGTCTTGTTTATTCCTATACCATCATTCTACGGTTTTATTGACCAAGGCTTGGTTGACCAAATGGGTTAACTTCCTCTAGTCTCTATGGTTTAGTTAATACTATTTGTATTCCCTTAATGATCAAGGGTGTGTGGGGTATTCTATCCAACTTAAAGAATTAATGAAGGGTATTTGGGACATCTAACTAGTAGTGTCAATCTCTAGCAAGCACGAAGGAAAGATAAGAATTTTGTTAGAAGGAATCAAGCAAGATGCAGTAGATGAGTCAAACGGTAGAAATCTAGGAAAGAGTCGAGTATGTGGATGAGACCCTAGATTTCTAATCCTATACGCAGGCTTGCTTGGTACGGTAAAGTAACCAAATAATTTATCTTGACCTGCATGGGCCACCACAAAAATATGTAACGCCCCAGTCCCAAAATACGTAGGACTAAGAACGTAGACATGCCAGCTGTATCCATACGAAGTACACACCAATATATGGAATCCTCGTATGAATACATAAGCAGTAAAATGTTGTAAAACCACAACTAATCTCATCCACACAAAATAAATGAATAGAAGATGTCATATAATAAGAATAAATTGTCTTGATACAATATGTTGGACGGAGACAAATCCACTACAAACAAAATAAAGAAAGTACATAGAAAATGAAATGAGTGGCGAGCGAAGCGAAGACGATCCAAATGCTCATCCTCGAGAAATAACAATGAATATGGCTAGAGCTAAAGCACCTGCGAAAGACAATAGCACACACCTGGAGAGATAACCATGTCCTCAGAGGGACGTAACAAGACACATAATATCATGCCATATAAACTGAATAAATACTGCTCAAATAAATAAGTAAATCGAATTATAACATGGTCCAATAAGCACCTACTGAACGAGTGTACAATCTCCACAACCAAACAAGGACAGGAGATGGTAAACTAATTCACGGTAACGTATCTTTCCATGCTAATAATCCAATATGGTATCCGGACCTCAACAAGGTTCAATACCTTCTCATCGAAGTAGTAAGTCACACCTACAACCAAACAAGGATAAGATGTGACGAACTAATCCGCAATAAGTTATTGTTCCAAGCCACGGTCAGATACAAGTACCCAAACAAAAAGTACTCGTACCTAACGGATAGGGTAGCCTACCGTTCTAAGTGATATGTAGTTAAGAACAATCCTTCCTACGCATGGGCCCTGGCTGAATAGGATCGGCATAGTCCCCTCTTGGGCAACAGAGGCCCCATCAGTAAGAGCATGATGTTCCGCAGAATCGTCAGTGACCGTCAGTAATCATGGATCATCAATCCCGTATCTCCAGCGGTGAGTCCGGGTCACAAGGGAAAGTGCATCGAAGCCCATACGCTAAGGAATTGTCCTCCCCGCCCAATACCTACTATGTTGTATCCACAACATTAATCTCTATAACCGCTAAGTCAAACTAGCATGCAACCTCTATTAGCGGTTATTCCTATCGCACGGCTTGTACGTACTGGTGGCCAGCCAATCATGCACTTCTGTGTTCTACATGCGACACACAACTTCGTGTTACAATGTGTCAAGGCCAATGAATGCAACACACGAGATGGTCCCTTAAATCTAGGTTTAATATGAGAAAAAAATAATACATAGCAGGAAATATAATGAACAATAAGTTCTAACAGGTTAAGCCATGTATCACAGTTTATTTTGCATAAAGAAAATAATGAACATGTATGAAATATGAGCTAAAATAATTAAACAGCAAATGGCAAGGTGTCTTGCCTGGTAGGAAGCCTGGTGTGCCGCGATAATTATGGTGGCATGAACTGCGACTTTGGTGTAACAACTACACAAGGGGACCTCTGTTGATGGTACGGACAGTTCCATTGGGTTCAGAAGGGTCAAATTAGTTAGGGTGGACATAAGGAAGGCTTGAATTGGCAAGGGATTGTGAATAGGACTAATCGCAGAAGAGGAAGAATATCGAAGGAAAAAATAATATATTATTTAGAAAACTGTTTATAATAATTGAAACTATATTTTATCAAAAATTGTTTATAGGCAAAAACTCCAAGTTCGTAATAATAGAACTATTTTAGGCTTCTAAAATAATTTGAGTATAATTATAGGCCAAGCCTAATACAAAATTTCGCTACAAAAATATTTTTAGAAATAAGAATTAATCAACAATACTAATATTAACAATGAATATAATAGAAACAATATTACATAATACTACTTATACTAAGTAGATACCATATACAAATTTGATAAAATATACAAAAATATAAATAAAGCAAAGAACCAGCTCATCAATACTGTGTCTCTTCTCTACTAAAAAAAACAACACAAAAAAACATAGAATAATAATAGTAAAGATAATAATAATAATTACAACAAAATTACAATAATAATAATAATTATTATTATTATTATTATTATTATTATTTGATGATAATTAACAATAACAAACGAAAACAAAAAAAATTTAAATAATAAATAAAAATCCCCTGTGGTTCTGTGGTTCTCCTCTTTCGAGGAGAACCTTTCAGTAATAATCAACATAGTAAAAAAAGAAAAAAAAAGAAGTACAAAATAGAGAGAAGGAAAGGAAGGGTAAGGACGAGTGGAACGAGAGAGAGCGGAGGGAAGGAGAGGTCGTCGGAGTAACGGCGATCGACGGAGGAACTGAGGAGAGAGGAAGACGGAAGGAAGAAGAAGGGGACGGCGGAAGAGTGAGGCTGAGGGAGGCGAACGGGTGAGAGGGTTTCGGAGGGGCGGTCTTGGTCGACGGCTGGAGTAAGGCGGTCGGGAGAGGAAACGGCGGCTAGGGCACGCTGCGGCCGGAGGAGGGGGCTACGGCGGAGCGGTCGGCTCGCAGAGGGCGGCCGGCGAGCGGGGGGACGACCACTCGGGGACGGCGGCACGTTGCGGAGAGGAAGAGGGTGGCAACGCGCTGCGAAGAAGCGCTGGATCGACGGCAGGTCACGTTCGCCGACGCGAGGACGCGCGGCCGGTGGTGGGGTCGTGCGGCGGCGCTTGGCGCATGTGAGCGGCGGCCACGACGAGGTATGGGGGTGGTGTCTACGTATTTTTTTTGTCTTCTAATTTCTGTGTGGTTGTGGCCGGTGGGGTTTGTTGTGGCGGTGGTGTTTCTTGGTCGCCGACGAGGTTAGCGATGGTGTTTTTTGGTCGCCGACGAGGTTGTGGCGGTGGTGCTGGGACTGGCAGAGGGTGAAGGTGGCTGCAGTGACGGGGGTTGGCCGGTGTAGTCACGGCATTCCGATGATGGTGGTGAAGACAGGGGGTTAGGATTAGGGTTAGGGTTTAGGAACTAGAGATTAGATAGTTTGGGGATTTATATTGTGTCGGGATTGTCGACACACGAGAGGATAATATATATGTAAAAACTAATGGAATAAGAATTTGGACGGGGAACACGGACACGGCACGCACCATTAGTTTGTGAAATTTTGTGGATGAATAATGTGGAGGAGTACCTGCCTATTTATAGGATGTGGGAATTCCCACTTAGATATGGACTAGGAATATTTAAAACCCAAGTAGATAAATCATCTATTTAATTAAAATCAATCAAATCAAATACAATCTAAATCCAATTAAATCTAGTTTAATTCCCTTAGTTTAAAATCAAATCAATAAATCAAATTTCAATTATTTAACTATTTAAATAAATACATAAATTCAAATCAAGATTTAAATGGCCACAATATCTTCCAAATAATTTTTCAAAATACCAATAATAATAATTTCAAAATAATAAAATATAATATCTTTTGAACAATAAAATATTAATATTAATAAATCTCGAAAATTATACTTTTATTTAAAATAGACCAATAATAATTACGAAATATATAAATATGCAAAATATTCTTTACATAATTAGGCTTTTCTAGTATACCAAAAATTACTTATTATTAATAACTTTTAGAAACAAAAGACTTTTTGTAGCAAGAATATTATATAATATTTTGAAAGTGTATAATAAAATAGAGAAAAATATTTTTCTAAAATATGTACGCTCGCACATATTCGCACTCGTCGAGCAATTACGAAAAATAAAACGTTGTGCGCGACGTACAATACGACTACGCGACGTACAATACAAAATTTT
Source organism: Iris pallida (assembly GCA_029216955.1). Taxonomy (NCBI): domain Eukaryota; kingdom Viridiplantae; phylum Streptophyta; class Magnoliopsida; order Asparagales; family Iridaceae; genus Iris; species Iris pallida. Next base: position 110,643 of record JANAVB010016360.1, on the reverse strand, counting down.
AAATCGATACCAAATTTAATAAAAAATAGTAGAAATTTAGGGGTTTTACAGTTCTTCAACAACACGGGAAAGTAATTGCTTACGCATCTAGGCAATTACGAACTCATGAGAAAAACTATCCCACGCATGATTTGGAGCTTGCAGCGGTAATATTTGCATTGAACCTGTGGAAGCACTACCTTTATGGAGAGAGAGTGGAAATATTTACAGACGACAAAAGTCTTAAATATGTTTTCATTCAGAAGGAGCTTAACATGCGACAGAGACGATGGCTGGAGCTGATGAAGGATTTCGACATCAACCTGCAGTATCATCCGGGTAAGACTAATGTTGTTGCAGATGCACTTAGTCGATACCCGATGGCGATGTTCTTAACCAAGGAGCGTCATTTACTGGAGGACATGGAAAAGCTTAGACTGGAGATTGGATTGTCCGAAGAGGAAATAAAGAAACTGGGAAGATAAGCCATTGTACCAGGAGCTAATTCAATAATGATGCAGTTGCAAGTGCATTCAAGTATGATAGAAAGAGTCAAGAGGCACAATTCCAGAATGAGATGCTTTGCAAACTCAGAGATCAAGTGCTGGCAGGAACAGTTGAAGGATTCTCAATCGCCAGCGATGGAGCATTGAAGCATGGTACGAGACTTTGCGTACCAACTGGCGAACTAAGGAATGAACTGATGCAAGAAGCGCACCAGTCGCAGTATTCCATACATCCAGGAGCCAACAAAATGTATCGGGATATGCGTACTATAGTGTGGTGGTACGGAATAAGGAAGGGCGTATCCAGGTATGTAACTAGATGCTTAATTTGTCAACAAGTGAAAGCTAGCAGACAGAGACCAGCAGGACTGTTGCAGTCGCTAGACATCCCGGAGTAGAAATGGGAACACTTGACGATGGACTTTGTGTCAGGACTACCTCGATCCCAAAGAGGGAAGGATGCCATTTGGGTTATCGTGGACCGATTGGAAGTCAGCCCACTTTATTCCTTTCAAGGTGGGTCTATCTACCGAGAAGTTGGCGGGACTGTACATGCGACATATCTACCGAATTCATGGAGTTTCGGTAAGTATCGTATCTGACAGGGATTCCATGTTCACCTCTCACTTCTGTAAGATCTTGCACGATAGTTTGGGAATGCAACTGAAGTTCAGCACTGCCTACCATCCCCAGACTGACGGACAATCAGAGAGAAGAATCCAGACACTAGAAGACATGCTGAGATCTTGCATCTTGGAATTTGGAGGGTCTTGGAAAGACCATTTACACTTGGTGGAGTTCTCTTACAACAACAACAACTAAGCTAGCATCAGTATGACTCCGTTCGAGGCACTTTATGGACGTCGTTGCCGCACACCACTTGCTTGGGATGACGTAGGATAACGAGTATTGCTTGGACCTGAGATGGTGACCGATGTAGCAGAAAAAGTAAAGATGATCAGAGACAAGCTTAGGATTGCCCAGGACAGACAGAAGCATTGGACAGATAGCAGCCGAAGGCCGTTGGAGTTTGAATAAGGTGACAGTGTGTTCATGAAGATCTCCTACCAGAGGAACCATCTGTTTCGACAGAGCAAGAAAAATAAGCCCCAGGTATATTGGTCCTTTTGAAGTACTTAACAGGATTGGAGAAGTGGCTTATCGGGTGGCTCTACCCCCAAGTCTCGAAGGCGTCCACAACGTCTTCCACGTTTCGTAGAGACGCTACATCCCGGACCCGAGCCACATCTTGGACCATTCGGCGTTGGAGATTGGACCCAGCCTTACAGTGCCAGAGAAGCCAGTGGTAATATTGGACAGAGGAGAGAAAAGAACCAGGAATTCTGTGATGCCAATAGTCAGAGTCATGTGGCGGCACAACTCACCAGGCGAGTCTACCTGGGAGCGAGAAGACAAGATGCGGAAGCAGTATCCGTATCTGTTTGAAACTTGAGGTAACCCTTAACCCTGCCTTTAATTTCGAGGACGAAATTCTCTAAGGAGGAAAGATTGTGAAACCCAGAATTTTTGAATTTTTGAATTATTGGATTGTAGCGTAATTTTAGTTTAGTAATTATTATTAGTATTATATTATATATTTATTTATTAGTCAGAATTAGGAAAAATATTATTTTTTTAAATTATCATTGGGTTTTTATTGTGGCCCTGTCCCGATTCCGTGTCCGGAGTCCGACTCCGAGTTCGAACCCGATTTTCCGAAACTCGACACAGTTTCGAACCCATCCTATTTTTTCCATCTAAAACCTGATTTTTAAAACTATTTATATATGTATATATATAGTGGTTTAGGTTTTAATAAAAAGAAAAAAAAGAAAAAAAAATTCCCCATGACCTGTTCCCAAAATCCCCCACGACCTGGACCACACCCACTCACACACCCCTACTTATTCTCCTCTAATTACTCCACTCCTTATTCTCCTCCTTTTATTAAACCACCCACCACCAACACTCACCACCAGCAATCCATTCTTCCCATCCCAATCTCCTTCCTCTCACTCAAACCTGGCTCCCCCTTCCCTCTCCAGAGCTCGGCTCCACCTGAGCCCTCCGGCCGAACCCGAACTCCGACACCCGACCTACGCTGCCCCATCTCCCGCCGGCCTCCGGTGACCTCGCCACCAGCCCGCGCGTGCCGCCTCCTCCGGCGCCCAAGCCAGCGCCTCCCGGCCGCGCCCCAGTGCCTCCTGCCCCTGTGCCATCGTGCCCTTGTCTCGCCGGCCGCCTTCCGTACCGGCCAGAGCGCCGCCCGACGTGCCCTAGACCTGGCGCCGCCCTCTTCCGCTCGCCCCGGCTCTCTCCGGCCAACCCCTCGGCCTCCAACGGCTTCCCCGGCCGATCCCGCGGTTGTTCGCACCCGGTCCAGCCGCGCACGCCCTCCCGCGAGCGCCCCGCTGTTCCAACAGCTCTGTCCAGCGCTGATCTAGCGATTTCCCGCTGCTGTCCGCGAGTTTAGGATTTTTCGCGAGTTCGCAGGAACGTGGTTTTCTTTTTCCTATTATCATGTGAGAGCTCTAGCCGAGCAACACAAGGTATATCTCGTGTCCCCGTGTCCCTACTTTAGTGTCGATGATGATACGGTCCTCGATCCCGTTACGGGATTCGGTTTAGGCAATTGTAGTTTCGGATTTTCCGAATCCTATTTCAGAATAATTCAGTTCTGTGGATTCCAGTTTCGCGAACTTTATTTTAGGATTTCCGAATTTACTTCGGGAGTATTCTGTGGTTTTGGCTTTATATAATTATGGTGTGTTTTGGATTGGATATTATTTCTGTATGGAATAATTATGGATGGTTTGGGTTGTTTCCCTGGTTCGGGATATTGTTTATGTTGATTTTTGGCACCGTCTCAGGATTGGGTTGTCCCAATTACAGAGGAGATGTTGTCCAAATTTTTGGAAAGTTTTCAAAAATAAAGTATTTAAAATGGGTTTCTATTTTCAAATTCGGTATTTTTCAAACGGATTACAAAAGTGGTTTTGTCGATTTGAAAGTGGATTTTGGAGTTTTGTATCCCCGTTAGGCGGACCGTATCGGTCGAATGAGCCTCGGCAAAGCGCAAATGCTACAGGGTTCCTGTACGTTGAGGCGCTAGCCAGCAATGACATTTGGACCAAGTCTGAGCATTTTACAAATATTTATATTTATAATTATTTTTAGAACTGGTACTGCTGTTAGTATTTTTGGTGCAGGACTTTGGCCTACTGTTTGGACTGTTCGTGGCACTCAGAGCGCCTAGATGATTAATTAATTTATGTAAAAATTTGTAAAAGGGCATAAGCCCAGTTTTCTATTTTATTTCGCTGTGACCCTGTATTGTGTAGTTTAGGTTTTTACTTTCTTTTCTGAGTTGATTTTCGTTATTAGATGTATAATTATAATTTAGGTATTAATTATTTTGTATAAAATTAATAAGGTTTTTCACGATAAATTAACTTGAATAAAATATTGGTAAGTTAACGAAGTCCATGTTTTATCACTAGAAGAAAAATGTAGTTTTATACATATGATATAATATACAAAGTTTTGTAAATTAACCGGTAATTGCCATTTTTTAAATTAATCAATAACCGACTTATTTAATTAAAAATAATAACGAACGTAGATTGCGACGTTAGACGATTTTCGATAGATTAATTAATAAACATAAAACCTGACTAGGGTCTACTTCTAGAGATTGTAACTAGCACACCTAGAATGGTTTCATTATGGTTCTAAGCCAAGTTTTCAACTGTAGGATCTCAGAGACGAACTTGACATCCTCCTCGGTACCAACATTCTCGATCCAGTCAATTAACAAAGGCAAGTTACGGTTATGTTTTCTTGTATTTTATTTAGTAATTGTCTAGCTGCATGTTTAAACCACATTGCTACACGGAACCCTCTCTTAGGGTTCAGATATTGATTGTGGGGATTGGGGGAATAGTGTAACGTTTATGACCAATACCCCTTATATTGCATATTGTGCGAGCTTACCCCTCTTACACGGGATAAGCCGTATAGCGTCGCTAGGACGCTATTGTATAACCCAAGCCGTCATAGACGATTACACATTCAAATCACATTGTTTTCAATTGTTAAATATTGGAAAATATTGTTTTAATTGTTTAGCTTGTACTTTTGCATTATTACTTGAAATATGAGATACATATTCGTACTTGCTCCCTTCTGACTGGAGACAACATTTTTAGGTGACATTGAGGATGCTGAGCTATTGTATAATAGCTACTATGACCCGGTTTTGTACCCTGTGGTGTTGCCGGAGGCCCCCTTGGAGGACGCAGGACCTGAGGCCTACGAGCCGACCGCTTACCTAGTTGTTTCCAGTTTTCTAGTTTTATTATTTTTGGAGTTTTTATTTTCAGTTGTACTTTTCAAATGTTGAATAAAAGTTTTAAATTTCCCGTATTGAGTTGTGACAAATGTATAGATGTTGTTGTGAATACCTGCATATAGAACAGCTTACTGCCGCCGCCTCACAACAGTGCAGGCTGGGCATGATCCGGTTCGACCCAATAATTTAGTATCGGGTTGTGACATATCCAGTGGATGTCCAATCATCACCTACCTGGCCTTTGCTGACGATTTACTCATTTTCTTCTCCAGGGACGAAGGAGCGGTGGCAGTGGTCCACAACACCCTGCAGAGGTACTCCACATGTTCGGGTCAGAAGGTCAACCCTTCCAAGAGCGTCATCTATACCCACCACAACATCAAAAGAGAGCACGCAATCAGGCTCTCCAACCTAACTTCCTTCTCTGTTGATCATCCTCCGTCAACTATCTAGGGTTCCCTCTTTTGTACGAAAAATCCAACGTTGGTATATTTGAGAAATTCATCACAAGGATCAGGAATAAACTTGTTGGGTAGCATAATGCCACTTTATCCCTAGCCGACAAGATGATCCTCATCAATCACGTGCTCACATCCATCCCTATCCATACCCTGGCCATATGCTCACCACCTTTGAAGGTGCTTCCTTCGATCGAGCAGATCTTTTATAATTTCTTCTGGGAAAATTGCAACGGCCAAGACAAGCATCACTGGGCTAGCTGGAACTCCATGGCGTATCCCACTGAGTAAGGGGGTTTAGGATTCACCAAACTCACTCACATCGTTAAAGCTTTCTCGATGAAATTGTGGTGGAAACTCCGCACGAGCAAGAATTTATGGACCAGGTTTATGAAGAACAGGTACTTCAAGAACATCCATTCTTCCGAGGCCATATACAACAGCAGATCCTCTACGGCTTGGCGTCGTATCCTTTGTAGGCGAGACCTTGCCGAGCCTGCGATGAGACTCCACTTGGGTGCCGGCGAGTCGGATCCTTTCCTGGAGAGATGGACTGGGGATAGCTTGATCCCGAGTCACACGGAAACCCCGAAGGAGAGTAGGATCAGATACTTGTGGAACCCTATTACAGAAGACTGGAACTGGGACAAGATTCGTGATTAGGCCGGTAACGAAACGGTGGAGAGCATTCGAGTGAGCGGATTAAGAATCGGCCGCGAGGCCGATGCGCTGAGGTGGATGCTGGATGCCTTGGGGGCATTTTCGGTAAGGTCGGCGAGAATCGTCGCCCACGGGTTGGGCAGCAACATCAGTCCACCAAACACAATTGGCACTCCTGCATCCCCAAGAAGTGGTCTTTCCTCATGTGGAGAGTCATTAGAAAGAAACTGCCGACCGACGATATACTCAACACCATTGGGATTTGCTTGGCATCTGCCTGCAATTGCAGTTCTGATCGTAAAATGGAGACTATCGACCACATCTTCTGTCAAGGGAGCCTGTCAGGCAGTGTTTGGAGGATCCTCAACCAGCACTACAGTATTGAGCCGGGGGGTAGTCGCTTCCACGATCTTGCGGTCTCATGGGGTATAGCCTCCCACGACCAACAGATCGTCACAGCGGCCGCCACGTGGGCGATTTAGATGAATCGCAACAAGGCTAGATATGAAGGTCGTCAATACTCAACAGGCCAGCTCTTTTGAAAAGTTTTCCGCCAATGCCGCAAACGGAGCACCCTGTGTTCCCACAGTCCGAGAGCATTCTGGTCCTCGCTCCACCCCTAACCATTGGCGATCTAGTTGTCTCCCACTCTTCTTTCAATTTGGTGGAATACTTGTATAGTCGTCCTTTTTTGACTTGTATACGTTTCAGGCTTCGGCATTTTGAGCCTTGATTAATAAAAAGAGGGGTTTTCTTTATATATATATATATATATATATATATATATATATATATATATATATATTATATATATATACAAGTGTTTGTAAAAAAAGATTCTATGTGAACAGTTGCAAGCACTACTGTTCATCTCTCTAAACTAACCGATCCGACCCCTGTTCGTAGAACAGAGGTAATGCCTCGATCGGGATAGAACCCCAACTTCACCTAAATCTTCCAACGAAAAATCCTAGTAAATCGTAATCTAATTCTCAAATGGATTAACCCAAATCCTCTCCAAATCGAATTTTAATTTAAATCTTTCTTGGATTCATTCGAGTTATATATATATACGCGAGAACGCCAATATTCGGGAAACCCGTAATCAAATACCACCAATTCAAAAACCCTCGAACCACGGCGAACCTTCTCGCCTCTGCCTCGACCTCCTGCACGCGTGCGGTGTCGGAGGAGCAGCCGACGGCCAGCACAGCTGTACGAGCACCCACAACAGCAGTATCAGTCGGCCGCAAATGAGCTATCTTCTAGGTAAAGTTTCTCCCTCTCCTCTCTATCAAATTCCTACTCAATTGGTTCTACACGACCATAATATATATGACTTCAACTCCTGTTATTTAGTTTCGTCCAAATTGGATTTGATTCGAGAATAAATCGAATCCAAAATCTAGAAAAATTGTTATAGTTTCAGAACAGAATATAGGTTCATCATTGCTAATTGGAAGGCTGATTCTAGCCAATCCACAGAGAATCTTAGGAAAGCTATATAGACAATCCTGGAGACCACCTAACCATGAACAAACCCAACATTCTGTTGTAATTTTTATTCATCGTGTAGGAAGAAAAATTAGTTTTAAAATCAACAAAAATCAGTGTTCAAAATACTAAAAAGCCTTCGATACGAGGTCTGTCCCGACAAACTGGACGACCCCGTCGCAAACCGAAGGCATCGAAAGGTGCGTATCGACTTTGTGGATGTGTGGGCTTTGACGAAATTCAAATTGGTCGCGTGTGCACGACGAATTTGATCTGTATCCGTCGAAAAACGCCGTATCGGCCTTTTTCTAAATTTCCTAATTACATTGTGCACGTTCGTCAAATCGAGACGAAACTAGCGCCAACAAGTCCAAATCGAAATTCTGGTCCTATATGCCAAGTTTGGTCCAATTCTGAGAAGGTTGATCGGAACGCCAAAATTGACGGGCCTGAGACCTGCTCCAATGGGCAAATTTGTACACGGTTCATCGGATGGACATAACGTTCGATTCGACTCTCAAACCGAATATGTAGACATGTAGTTTGATGACTTTAGAGACCGTAGACATTGGTACACGTTTCGGTGCAAAATGGGTCCAACGACGGACATCATTTTGACCTGAAATTACTATTTTGCCCATATTCTGGAATTTAACTTTTGAAAGGGCGTTTCCTAGGTATATCACTTATTCCGAGTACGTTCTTGATGTTTTTTCTGCATCCGGTGTCATTTGGAGATTTTGACATTCTTTACTGATATTGTGATTCTTGGACTTGCCATTTTCGTACCACCAAGCAAGATACCTTGCCACCTTACTCTGTGATTTATGTATTCTTATTTTCAGTTGTTATTTTTAGTATTTCTTATTTGTTAATATTATAAAACTGTGCGTCCAAGTCACAGTTTGTTGCAAACGACTCTATCGGTCATTTTTTCGCTTTTATTTATTTTTCTTGCATTGACTTAGTCTAATGACCACCCCTTTGTTGATGAGGTATCGGTATATCTCATATGGCCTTGACACTTGCTTTACCATGTGCTGTGAGTCATATGTAGGACACGCGCTCGCGTAGTCGGCTGGCGACCAATAAGTATGAGGCGTGCGACGGATAGAAGTAACTGCCAATAGAATTGCATGCTAGTAGACTTGGCAGTTACAGAGATTTCATGAGTCATGGATATGACCCTACTAGGAATTGGGTGGAGAGATCAGCTTCCTTAACGTATGGGCCACTTATGCACTTTTTTTTTTGATCTTGCTGGCCTCTGACATTCGAGGAATGTTATGCTTTGAGGTCCCTGGTATCCAGATGGGACCATACCTGAGTTACCTGCTTCTGAGCCAAATGCCCATGCGTTGAAGGTCTGTTCTTAACTGCATTATCAATGTAGAACTGGTAGGCACCCTATTGCATGTATCCCTTTCTTCTTATTATATTATCGTAGTTATATGGCATGGTTTTTTTGTATCTTGTTACGTCCCTCTGAGGACCTGGTTATCTCTCCAATATTAGACGACTTCCGCAGAAGTACGGAGCGGCACTGGATCCATCCTACATTAATGACGAGGCATCTCCCGCTGACTTCTAGCTTATTGATTTCCTTGAGACATTGTAGTAGAAATTTTTACATTTTTTATATTTCTATTTTGTGGAGGTTGGACTCCAATCATTGTGACTACTTATCATAGCTGTTTGGAGTGGGAGTGACCACCCGGCAATCTTTTCATACATTCATTTATTATCTGGACTTTATTATCTTCTGTGTTGAGCTGTGATAAGATTAGATTATATTATCCTGGCCTGTGACGATTTATTATACAGCTTATGTACGTATACGAGGGTTCCATATATTGGAGTATTCTTCGTGTATGTGCAGTTGGCATGTTCACGTACTCGGTCCTAGGTATTTTGGGACTGGGACGTTACATATTTTTGTGGTGGCGCATGCAGGTATGAAAATATTGTTGGGTTACATGACTGTGCCCAACAAGCCTGCATATAGGAATAGGAATATCTCTGTAGAAGCAAGGAAAAGAACAGAAAAGTTGATGCGGCTCAAAACGAGGGAGTCTCATGCGGCTCAAGAATCTCTTAGAGCTTCATGCGGCTCAAAATTCCCCGATAGCTCCATGCGGCTCAGAAAAAGCCACGTGGCCCTATGCAGTTCAAAAATAGGCCTCTACAGCTGGCCATAACTCCTCTGTGCAGCTGGCTCATTAAATGCTCTGACGCGATGCGGCAGCTCTGACACAAAGGATTGACAGCTCTGACATAAAGGTAAAATGATGACTCTGACATATTGACGTGCTCCTACAGAGACGAGAAAAATCTTTTAGCTGGCACGATCCACCAATTCCAAAGCTCTTTATGTGGATCGCTTCAAGGACTTCAATGCAGCTCTGACATGAGGCCACCCTCATGCGGCTCAGTTGTGGAGGCCACCCTCATGCGGCTCGGTTGGTGAGGCCACCCTCATGCGGCTCAGGGGGGGCCACCCTTATGCGGTTCAGATGGGGGGCCACCCTTATGCGGCTCGGTTGGTGAGGCCACCCTCATGCAGCTCGGTTGTTGGAGCCACCCTCATACGGCTCAGTTGTGAGGCCATCGCCATGTAGCTCGGTTGTGGGGGCCACCCCCATGCGGCTCGGTTGTGAGGCCACCCTCATGCGGCTCGGTTGTGAGGCTACCCTCATGCGGCTCAGTTGTGAAGCCATCTTCATGCGGCTCACAGCATAATGGCAGTTGGGACACGTGGCAGAGAATTGACTAAGACTTATCCACGCAGATTTATTGCAACCGACAAATCATAACAATGCAGATTTATTACAACCAACGCAACAGTTCAGATTGATTTCCAACAAACAGATCATGGTTAATCTTAACCAATACCCAACCGGCCACTTTTTAAGGTGCATTTACTGCACACCCCACTCATCTCAAATTACTATAAATAGCATGAGATTATTCCTTTACACACACACAGAGGAACACACAGAGAAAAAAGCACACATAGAGTAGAGAGAGCATCCCATAGAGCAATACGCAGAGAGAGAGAGAGAGAGAGCACTTCTTCGTCGGAGCCAAGGCTGTGTTCGATCGTCCAAGGAGTAAGGCAGAGTTGATATCACTTTCCCGAGCCTCTACCGTCACCCCCCAGAATCAAAAACTAAATAATTGTACTTAGATTGCTTTTCCTAGGTTTTGTTCCTAGGCTCTCTTTGTATGAGCAAGTTTCTATTGTGAATCAAAGTTCTGTCCTCCCATAAAACTGTTCTATCCTTAGATAATCAATGGCAAACACGATGGAGACTCTGCTGGGGACTAACTTCTCTACTGCTGAGAAGTTGGTGACGCGGCAGCCAAACTTGGCTCCACGCAACAGATGCTGTTTGTCTGCTTCGACCAGCAGGCGTTTGAAGAAATGCTCTCCGACGGGAGCGCTGGCCCGGTCCAGAAGCGAGCCGCACGAAGATGGCCCGCAGGGAGTGGAGGCCCATATCATTTGTTCCTTCCTAAGCTCTGGAAGAAGTGTTCTCTCCTACCGAAGATGGCGGAGAAGACTCACATGCGGCCCCACTTCAGACCGTAGAGGACACTATTATCCCCAAGTCTGGCAGAGGAAACACTACGATGCTGGACTTGCAGGGGCAAAGAGGGACTCTATGCGGTCCAGAAAGAAGCCGCATAAGGGTGCCAGCAGCATGAAGACTCATGCGGCCACAAAAGCCAACCGTATGGAGAAGGCTCATGCTGCCACAAGAGCCAGCAGCATAGAGTAGGCTCACGCGGCCACAACAGCCAGCCACATGCAGAAGGCTCATGCGGCCACAATAACCAGCCGCCTGAGAGGGCTCATGCGGCCACATCTTCTAGCCGTATGTAGACTGATTATGCGGCCACGAATGCCAGCCGCATATAGACTACTTATACGACCACATATGCAAGCTGCATGCAGACAGCCAATACGGCCACCAAATTCAGCCACAGACTATCTTCTCTAATGGCTCAGGGTCAGTCTTTGACTGCCTCTCATGCGGTCCTGATCTCAGATGCTCCAAAAAGAATGTGCCAGACTCTGTACGGCACAATTTGGACTCTTCCTACTATGCGCCCTTGGATGCTACAGGGAAGAAGTTTAGGGCAGCGCGGGCTCGTCGAGCTCAGTCAGCTGTCCCAACCTCTGACCACCAGAGAGCTCCGCTTACTGTTATACGGGCCTCTGAAGGAAAGTTTACAGAACCAACCGTGTCCAGCCTCCAGCGGCAAACGGACAGAGTGGTTCCCAAGAGTCTCCCAATCAGGGAGCAAACATGGTGCCAACACACTCGTGTGCTCAGGACTCCCGGGCCCATAAAACGAGTGACTTGTATGATGTGATTCTTCACAAATACAAGAAAAGAGAAGAAAGCTTTGTGTACAGAGAGTCATTTTATGGACATCACTGCACTCAAGTTATTGTCAACTGCAGCTGCACAAGGCGGCAGTACAAGAGGACCGACAGTCCTCTTCCAACGACCGCAGCAGCCAGGACCGGTCCTGCAACTAAGCTCAGGAGACGAGGCACTTCATGTTGCCTTCTGTCATTCTGCTCAGAAGATCCCTACCGGCAAGGCAGGGAAGAAGATAAATGTTTCCAGCCTGACGATCTCAACCAGCATGGGTAGGAAACTCGCGTCCAAGCGGCTGTCCACAACCACCTCAGTAAGAGTTTATCAGGGCACCCACTCTAAGACAAAATCTTCAATACTTGGAGATTCGTCATCTACATCTCTGAGGGTAGCCGAAGCTGGGGGTAGCACTCCCCGGAACATCTACGATAATCCGGTGTTCCAAGAAGATCAACCAGGGGAGACAGTTCCTCCCACAGATGCAACAGAACCAGACACCCCTAGAAACATCCATGGGTCCCAAGATGAAGCAACCTCCGATGCAGGGGGTAACACTTCCTTCGAGTCCGAACCGGAGGAGAACATTCCTACATATCCCGACGACTTCTCCGTTCGGGGGTATGATTCGGAGAGCACATCCTCTACAGTTCCTTCTACTGTTCCCCCTATGATAATAATATTTATGACTGAGAATGACCAGGACGGTCCCATCGATCGATAGCGCCTCGACACTCTTGATGCCATACTTCATACCTTGGTCAAATCAGTAGACGAGATTAAGGCAGCCCTGCCGACTCTCCAAGGAAGGACGACTGGGCAGACAAGTACGGGTCCTTCCATCAATACAGACTCAAACACAACTGCACCAACCTCGGGTGACAATCTGCCCGAAATGATGGCTCCTACCGCTGTAGACGAGGCTAGGGAGGCAAAAAGAGAGGTCCAAGAGCTTCGGGCAATGTTCGATACCCGAGAGAACTCTCAAGACCTCAGGATAGGACAGCCGTATCCCGCTGCATGGAGAGATGTCCCCTTCCCTCCTCGGTATAAGCCATTCAAAATTAATCCATATGATGGAAAGACATCTACAAGCCGATACGTGACCTACTTTGAGGTCACAACAGACCATCTGCTGCACAACGACGCTATCCTAACGCGGTTGTTCATTGGGGCACTAGAAGGGGTCGCATTCGACTGGTACCGCAACTTGCCGGACAACTGCATTCATTCCTTCGTCGGCTTCAAGCATATGTTCTTGGAGAGGTTCTATGAGGTGGCACAGGATGTCACAATGTCAACTCTCATAGACGTTGTCCAAGGCGAGAAGGAGCTGACAAGGAACTATATTGAACAGTTTCGCCAAACCGCGATGAAGTTGCCCTCTGGTAATCCGGACTCTTCCTTGATTGAAATTTGCCAAAAGAGGCTACTCCCTACAATCAGCCTCTGGATGGGTGAAAGTCAATTCAAGGATTGGAAGACTTTCATCATCAGCGCCACTAGCGCAGAAGACAAGTTGAAGAAAGCTCGTCAACTGGGCTTGCACATCTCGGAAGGAGAGGACAAGGGCAAACGCCCTAATACCAACAACAACAACGATGGTAATTCCTCCAACAACCGAGACAACAAGGGCAAACAGGCTATGGTGGCCAACACAACCCAGAAGACTGAACCAAAGTCGGCAGAGAAGCAGTGGCCGCAGATGACTTACTCTTTCGAAGACAGCCATGTCAAGCCCATCCTTGACATGCTTATACAAGGAGATCGAATTCAGCTCCTCCTCCAAGACGTGAACCTCGTCCTGCAGAGATGGAGAGCCCCAAGTACTGCCACTACCATCGCTACGACCACCATGCCACTCAAGACTGCTTCCAACTGAAGCGGTACATCCAAAACCTCATCGACTCTAAGGCTCTGTGTAACTCCCCAGTCCCAAAATACGTAGGACTAGGAACATAGACATGCCAGCTGTATTCATACGAAGTATACTCCAATATATGGAAGCCTCGTATGGGTACATAAGCTGTAAAATGCAGTAGAACCATAACTAATCTCATCCACACAAATAAAAGAATAGAAGATCTCATGTAATCAACTAAAATTGTCATTTGGTACATATAGTTGGGCGGAGACAAATCCACTACCAACTATAAAAAGAAATACATAGCAAAAGAGAGAGTTTGGCGAGCGAAGCGAAGATGATCAAAGTACAATCATCCTCGTATAAATAGAGAGGACCACGGCTAGAGCTAGAACACCTGCGAAAGACAATAGCACACACCTGGGGAGATAACTAGGTCCTCAGAGGGACGTAACAAGACACATAATATCATGCCATATAAACTGAATAAATATTGCTCAAATAAATAAGTCAATCGAATTATAAATAGTCTAATACGCACCTACTGAACGAGCGTACCATCCCCCCAACCAAACAAGGACAGGAGATGGTAATCTAATTCACGGTGACGTATCTTTCCATGCTAATAATCTAATATGGTATCCGGACCCCAACAAGGTTCAATACCTTCTCATCGAAGTAGTAAGTCACACCTACAACCAAACAAGGACAAGATATGACAAACTACTCCGCGACAATTTATTGTTCCAAGCCACGGTCAGATACAAGTACTCAAACCAAAAGTACTCGTACCTAACGGATAAAGGTAGCCTAACCAGTCTAAGTGGATGCAGTTTTAAGAACAGTTCATGGTCGTATGACTACCCGGTCAAGTCAAAAAAATACCAATGCAGTACCTCAGTAGCGAGTCACAACACCATATACTATTTCTCAGTATCGAGCGAGTCTATAGCATATAGTCTACCTATCGTTCCTCAGTAGCGAGCGAGTCTACGATAGATAGGGTGGTAGTCAACTTCCAATCATGTTCTTCCCGCCCAATGCTAACTCTATAACCGCTAAGTCAAACTAGCATGCAACCTCTATTAGCGGTTATTCCTATCGCACGGCTTGTACGTGCTGGTGGCCAGCCAATCACGCACTTTCGTGTTCTACATACGACACACAACTTTGTGGTACAACGTTCAAGGCCATGAATGCAACACACAAAGGTGGTCCCTTAAATCTAGGTTTAATGTGTAAGAAAAATAATACATAGCAGAATATAAATAACAGTAAGTTCTAACCGGTTATGCCATGTATCACAGATTATTTTGCATAAAGAAAATAATGAACATGCATGAAATATGAGCTAAAATAATGAACAGCAAATGGCAAGGTGTCTTGCCTGAGGTCCTTGCTGGTGAAACCGACAATCCCGTTGGGTACAGAATAGTCACAGGGCTACACAAGATAACTCAGACGATGTGACAAACTTCTAAAATAAAAGCCAAAAATAAAATATTCTGGAAAATTTTTGGGAAAAATATATGATATGTATTTTTCTGTCAGTATTCCGAAACTTCAAACGGATCATGATTATGATTCCTGGTTCTCCCAGAATCTCAAAAACACTAAAACGTGTCAATTTCGGACCACTGACACTCCACAAATTTTCCAGAAAATTAAGTTCCAATTTATGAAAATAAAATTTACATTCAAAAAATATACCTCAATACGATTCCAACAAAAAACTGGAGGTCAAAAGGAGTCCGGAGTTGGGAGTTATGGTCATTCGAAGTTGCTACAACCTTTGAAAATTGAGGCTGAATTTATGACGAAAAAAGAGAGAAATTTTGACAAGGATGGTTTGAAAGATGATTTTTGGTGAAAATAATATGGAGGAGTACCTGCCTATTTATAGGATGGGGAATTCCCAATTAGATAAGAATTATCATTCCTTTAAACCCAATTTAGATATTTCCTAATTTAATTTAAAAGCAATCAAATGCAAATCCAAATCCAAATCCAAATCTAATTTAAATCAAATCAAATCAAATTCTCTTTGTTTAAAATCAAATCAATTAATCCAATTTAAATCTATTTAAATTTTTAGCTCAAAATCAAATGGGATAAATAAATTTCGAATATTTAACTATTTAAATAAATCCAAAAATCAAATCAAGATTTAAATTGCCACCATAACTTCCAAATATATTTTTCAAAATACCAATAATAATAATTTTGAAAATAATAATATTTTGAAATATCTTTTTGAATAATAAATCTTGAAAATTATATTTTTTAAATTAAACTAGCAAATATTTATGAAATATGTATGCATGAATAATATTATTTATTCCAAATAAA
Organism: Iris pallida; assembly: GCA_029216955.1. Classification (NCBI taxonomy): domain Eukaryota; kingdom Viridiplantae; phylum Streptophyta; class Magnoliopsida; order Asparagales; family Iridaceae; genus Iris; species Iris pallida. Next base: position 94,594 of record JANAVB010016360.1, on the reverse strand, counting down.
AGGCCTTTCATAATAAACATAAATTTAGGAAATTTTGATAGCTAAATTAAATAATATGTATTATTTGAAACTATAAAAATAAAAAATATTTTTCTCAAATATGTACGCTTGCACATATTCGCATTCGTCGAGCAACTACGAAAAATAAAATTTCGTGCGCGACGTACAATACGACTATGCGACGTACAATACAAAATTTTAAATCAGTACCAAATTTAATATTATAAAAATATAGTAGAAATTTAGGGGTTTTACATCCTACCCAACTTAAAAGAATTTCGTCTTCGAAATTAAGAATTAGGAGGGGGTGAGAAGGCACAACGGTAGATAGGAGGGTTTAAGGAAGTTTATGGTCGTAGTCTAGGTTGAGGGTATGATTAAGTAACGATTGCAATCATTCTTAAATTCAAGTGATTAGAAAGTCAAGATTGTAAATTTAGTGTCGAGGGAAAGGTCGAGTAGTTCAAGACAAAGATATGGTTACATTGGGTGGTAATGGTCATGGTGATAACAGTTAGAGGAGTTTTAGTACGACGCTTTCGTCCTTCTAAAATAGGTGAAGGTGAACGCAATATAGAGTTCGAAGGAGGCGTTATCGAATACGAATACGTGGTTCAAAGGCGACCGAATAATTCAAAAGGAGTTGTCAGGACAGTCGCGGATGGGACACTAGAGGACAAGTTTTGCTATGTCCCCATCCACGTAGGATAATAGTGATAAGCGAACCAAAGTGTAATAGGTTGATCAGACCATCATGCACCGGTTCTGATTAGATAATATGTTAGTGGGTGCACCCAATAAAATATGTCATGATCAAGCTTGATAACGAAATAAGCTTGCAAAACTGAAGCTACGTTAGCAGTGCGAGATAGTCAAATATGAGCAAGGGAGGTACTGATGAAGGAAATTTTAAATAGTCCCAGATCTTTTAAGATCAAGGCTCGCTCGAAGTTCTGGCCTATACAGTTTCTTGGTTGACTAGCTAAGCTAGGGTCCTCTGAACTTATAGGCTAAGCAAATTTATCCACATGGGTCACAAGGACAAAGGCTTTGTTGGGCCGTGAGGTATTCTACCCAACTTACAAGAGTTAAACTAGTAATGGGATGAGACAATGGGTTAAGCAATCAAGATAAAGCACAAATTTAAGCATTTAAGGAACTAAGTAGGACAAAATTCCCCTATCGGGTTAAGGAATTGAGTCAAGGTTGGATCTCTTATTTGAAGTCGAAAAATTTTGGTGTCATGGTAGAGGTTATAGTTTGGCCAGTTTGACCAGAAGGTCCTATCATGAAAATAGTGTACAAGGAGACGTGTTTTAGTGGGACATGATACATCTACATGAAGGTGGACTTGTCTAGGTCTACATATGAAATTTGTTGGAAGGAAAAGTGTAGTGTTGTACTCCAAATATACAAGTCACGGTAGGGGACGCCAGAAGATCAAAAATAGAAAGTGGGAGTTCACGAGGTGATAATTAATGCACAAAAAAAGAAGATCAGGTTAAAGCGTAAAATAAAATTAATTAAAGAATCCATTAAAAATAATTTAGAAACACAATTCCGGAGAGAAGATAGTCTCCTAGATGAATACAATTAAGGAACCATTAACTCATTATTCAAATAGCAAATGGGTTAGAAGGTCGCAATTAAAGATCTAGAATTGAAGGAAGGTCGAGTAAGTGGAGGTGGAGTACAGTCACCTAGCTGGATAGATGACTAACAACACTTGTGTATATACTACTATCTGGTCATAAGTGACATGGCACTTAGTGTGGAATACTTCTAACTCATTAGGGCTACCTTTGTGGCCTATCATTAATATTTTAACTCGAGTTTCCCCAAAAAGTTTCAAAATAAACCACCAAAATTTGTATTTACTCCAAGCCGTTCAAATTCATCAAAAAAAAAATTTAAATCACTCTCAAAATCTCAAAGCAAAATTTATCACGTTACTACTAACCTTTTCCAAAATTAACGTTTAAATTCAACTATTTAAATCAAGAGTTCATAATTTACGAATCCATAAAAATTTCACAATCAATCAAAAATTTAACACTCTAAAAATTTCAATTAATTTATAATAAAACTCTTAGCATATTAAAAGCAATCTCAAAAAAAATTAAGCTCAATGCTCTAATCAATTTTAACTTCTATTTATGCTATGTTTTCCAACAAACTCACAACTTTTAAATGGTAACTTCCTTTAATCAATCAAAATAACTTTCCATCACATCCTTCAAAATTCTCCCAAAATTTTAATATTAGCAATCCAGCATTAAACTAAATTTTCAAATAATCTCATCAGTCAATCTCTTTTTTTTTACCAAAAATCTAAATAGATTTGTAAATCCTCAATCATAGGACACAATTTAAAATAAAGAAAAATTCTCAAAAATTATTTTTAACTTTCAAATATTTTAAACCAAAATTCACCGTCATTACTTCCCCTTAAAATTTAAAATTTTATAAACACAAAACCGCAAGTTGTACAACTCCGTTTAAATAATTCCTACGACCATTTTTAAAAGCTAAGATCATTTTCAAACCAAATCTATAACTGTTCAAGGTGCATAACTATAATACAATAAATCATGAACATTAAAACACGAAAATTAATAAATTTTATATTTGTTCAAAGATGTATATCTATCACCCAAACTCATAAATATCATAACTCGAAAAGCAAATCAATTTTATACTTGTGCAAGGATGTATAACTATAATCCAATAAATCATAAATATCAAATCTTTGAAAATCAATCAATTTCTTAAACCAAGTATGAAATTCTATAAATCCTCTGGTGTTACTATTTAGAAATCTCAAGCTTAAAACTTTCCGTGGTAATATCCTACTTTACAAATTACTAATCATTAAATCACACTAAAAAAACCTTTAACTCAATTAGAGTCTTAAATGTATTCCAATTGCCAATATAACCATTCTAAGCCATGTGTTTGACCTATGAGCATATACTAGTGTAGTCATCTTCCTAGTTGACACTAAGCACGAAAATAAGATCAACGGTAGAAAGGAATCAAGCAAATACAATTCAAGGAAGTCGAACGAGAGTTCGGAATTTGAAGCCAAGGGAAGAGGTCAAGCTGTATGGATGAGATTCCTATAATTCTAATCGTATGTTGCAGGCTCACATCGGTATAATTACGTAACCGAAGTGACAAACTCGACCTGCATGGACCACCACAAAAATATGTAACGCCCAGTCCCAAAATACGTAGGACTAGGAACGTAGACATGCCAGCTGTATTCATACGAAGTATACTCCAATATATGGAAGCCTCGTATGGGTACATAAGCTGTAAAATGCAGTAGAACCATAACTAATCTCATCCACACAAAAAAAAAATAGATCTTATGTAATCAACTATGAAAGTCATTTGGTACATGTAGTTGGGCGGAGACAAATCTACTACCAACTATGAAAAGAAATACATAACAAAAGAGAGAGTTTGGCGAGCGAAAAGAAGATGATCAAAGTTCAATCATCCTCGTAGAAATAGAGCCACGGCTAGAACTAGAACACCTGCGAAAGACAATAGCACACACCTGGGGAGATAATCAGGTCCTCAGAGGGACGTAACAAGACACATAATATCTTGCCATATAAACTGAATAAATATTGCTCAAATAAATAAGTCAATCGAATTATAACATAGTCCAATACGCACCTACTGAACGAGCGTACCATCCCCCCAACCAAACAAGGACAGGAGATGGTAATCTAATTCACGGTGACGTATCTTTCAATGCTAATCCAATATGGTATCCGGACCCCAACAAGGTTCAATACCTTCTCATCGAAGTAGTAAGTCACACCTAAAACCAAACAAGGACATTGTGACAAACTACTCCGCGATAAGTTATTGTTCCAAGCCACGGTCAGATACAAGTACTCAAACCAAAAGTACTCGTACCTAACGGATAAAGGTAGCCTAACCAAGTGTGGGCAGTTTTAAGAACAGTTCATGGTCGCATGCCTACCCGGTCAAGTCAAGAAAATACCAATATAGTACCTCAGTAGCGAGTCACAACACCATATACTATTCCTCACTATCGAGCGAGTCTATAGCATATAGTCTACCTATCGTTCCTCAGTAGCGAGCGAGTCTACGATAGATAGGGTGGTAGTCAACTTCCAATCATGTTCTTCCCGTCCAATGCTAACTCTATAACCGCTAAGTCAAACTAGCGTACAACCTCTATTAGCGGTTATTCCTATCGACGACTTGTACGTACTGGTGGCCAGCCAATCACGCACTTCCGTTTCTACATGCGACACACAACTTCATGGTACAATGTGTCAAGGCCATGAATGCAACACACAAAGGTGGTCCCTTAAATCTAGGTTTAATGTGTAAGAAAAATAATACATAGCAGAATATAAATGAACAGTAAGTTCAAACAGGTTATGCCATGTATCACAGTTTATTTTGCATAAAGAAAATAATGAACATGCATGAAATATGAGCCAAAATAAATGAACAGCAAATGGCAAGATGTCTTGCCTGAGGTCCTTGCTGGTGAAATCGACAATCCCGTTGGGTACAGAATAGTCACAGGGCTACACAAGATAACTCAAACGATGTGACAAACTTCTAAAATAAAAACCAAAAAAAAATATTCTGGAAAAATTTTGGGAAAAATATGATATGTATTTTTCTGTCATATTTCGAAACTTCAAACGGATCATGATTCTGATTCCTGGTTCTCCCAGAATCTCAAAAACACTAAAACGTGTCAGATTTCGGACCATTGACACTCCACAAATTTTTTAGAAAATTAAGTTCCGAATTTATGAAAATAAAATTTACATTCAGAAAATATACCTCAATACGATTCCAACAAAAAAACTGGAGGTCAAAAGTCCGGAGTTGGGAGTTATGGTCATTCGAAGTTGCTACAACCTTTGAAAATTGAGGTTGAATTTATGAGAAAAAAAGAGAGAAATTTTGACAAGAATGGTTTGAAAGATAATTTTTGGTGAAAATAATATGGAGGAGTACCTGCCTATTTAGGATGTAGAAATTCTCAATTAGATAAGAATTAGGATTCCTTTAAACCCAATTTAGATATTTCCTAATTTAATTTAAAAGCAATCAAATGCAAATCCAAATCCAAATCTAATTTAAATCAAATCAAATCAAATTCTCTTAGTTTAAAATCAAATCAATTAAATCCAATTTAAATCTATTTAAATTTTAGCTCAAAATCAAATGGGATAAATAAATTTTCAATATTTAACTATTTAAATAAATCCAAAAATCAAATCAAGATTTAAATGGCCACCATAACTTCCAAATATATTTTTCAAAATACCAATAATAATAATTTCGAAATAATAAATATTTTTAAATATCTTTTTGAATAATAACCTCAAAATTATATTTTTTTAAATTAAACTAGCAAATATTTATGAAATATGTATGCATGAATAATATTATTTATTCCAAATGAAAGGCCTTTCATAAATAAAATCATAAATTTAGGAAATTTTGATAGCTAAATTAAATATTACATATATTATTTTGAAACTATAAAAATAAAAAAATGTTTTTCTCGAAATATGTACGCTCGCACATATTCGCACTCGTCGAGCAACTACGAAAAATAAAATTTCGTGCGCGACGTACAATACGACTATGCGACGTACAATACAAAAATTTTAAATCAGTACCAAATTTAATATATATAAAAAATATGTAGAAATTTAGGGGTTTTACACTTGCTATTAATTTTGAAGAGGTGACGGTCGCTGCCAACATGGTATCAGTCTAATTCGGCAGCTTCCCTCCGACAAAGACTCAAGATGGAGTAGTACCCGTCCCCCGGGCAAAGATGGAGGTCGCTAATCTTCCACCTCTCCGAGACTAGGCTGCTGGTCTAGTGTCTCTCACCACATCACGAGGGAAGGTCATGTAGGTCCATCCAGACCTGGTACCTGAAGTGACTCAGCCCGCAACATCCTCCACCGGCAAGAAGTAGGGTGGGAAAGTCAAGTCCTGCCGCACAATCTCGGCAGATATCGAAGAAGCTACGGCTGTCGTCACCCGGTTTGGTGTACAATCCCAACCTACACCGGGTAACTCGGCTGAAGAGCGCCAGACGGCCGCTGTTGACGCTCCAGGACCTTCTGAGCCACCGCCGGAGAAGCCAAAGCCAAAGGAGACCCGCTTTGACAAGCCGCTCCGCAAAGACTTACCACATGGGCTGGAGAGATGTTACGACCCGCACCTATTTTTTTAATTTTAAACGGATACGAGACGTATCCAAGCCAGCCTACGCCGCAGTGTCGGCGTAGAACGCTGTCACGGCCATGAAGATCAAAATCACAAATAATGCTCATTCACATAATTAATTTAACTTACAATATTCACAAGTTTTATATTTACAAAAAATATAAACTTGTACAAATATTTGAATGACTACATGTCCATTATCTATCTAGTCTAGGCTTTTGTCTGCAAGTACCCCGTATCTCCCATGCTAAGTGAATCTACGACTAACCTGAAAAATATTGTTTCCAGTCAGGAATGGAATGAGCACAATTCACTGAATACAGTTTCAATATATGAAAATGACTATACTACAGAGGTTAGCCTTTAGACATATGATTCATAAAATAAATGAATAAAGACAGAATAAAACTAAATACCAAGAACAAAATGAAATACAATAAAATACTCACCGACTGACAGACTGAAATACCTTTGATATGTGATCGGTCTCGGATAATTACACGACACTGTCTACACTGTCTAAAGTTATACTGTCTACACTGTCTAAAGTTACACTATCTATACTGTCTAAAGTTACACTGTCTATATTGAATAAAGCAATAATAAATCACGGTCTACATGGTCTACTTAATATATAAATGCAATAATAAATTACTGTTTACACTGTCTACTTAAAATAAAATAAATTACTGTTCACACTGTCTACTTTGTAATAAATAAATCACTGTCTATACTGTCTATTTTGCAATAAAAATCACTGTCTACACTGTCTACACTGTCTAAGGTCAGATCACACATCGTTGGTACTTCACCCTCCCGACACAAAAAGGAATAAAATCAACATAAAACTGAAATCACATATCTATCGACTAAACACTGATGCATAGTAAAGATCAATACTGAAAACAAACAATAAACTGTACTCGCCTGTGGTCCTGTGCTGGTAAAACCGGTAATCTAAACCACTCAGTGTGCCACAATAGTCTAAACCCGTACAACCGTCTCCGGATACTAAAATAAACATTACCAATATTCTCAGAATAGTCAAAATAGCTAGAATTTCTGTCCTTAAGTCCAATTCTGAACACAGGGGCAAAACGGTAATTTTGGGTCAAAACGGTATCCGCCGTTGGACCTGCTTTGCACCGAAAAGCATGCCAGAGTCAACAATCTCTAAAGTCGTCGAACTATATGTCAACAGGTCCGATTTTCTGATACAAACCCAACCGTATGTCCAAAGTTAGATTCCGCCCGTGCACAAAATTGCCCGTTGAGTCGGACCGTGGGGCCCGTAAAACGGTGGTCCGATTCGACCGTCAGAACTGGACCAATCTTGGCATACAGGACCAGAAAATCGATACCGTCCAGTTGGCGCAAGTTTCGTCTCGATCTGACGAGCGTGCACAAAGTAATTGGAAAATTTGCACAGAGGCCGATACGGTGAAGTTCGACGGATACGTATCAAATTCGTCGCGCACACGCGACCAATTTGAATTCCGTCAAAGCCCACACATCCACGAAGCCGTTATGCACCTTTCGATGCTTTCGGTTCGCGACCACGTCGTAGAGATATTTTTAGATTTTTAATATTTTAAAAAAGATTTTTCTCTATTTTCTAAATCTGTTTTCTCGGTGTACAGTGGGAAAAATCAGAATCTATGAAAAGGGGTTTGAAGCCTTATAGGTCGTCTAAGAGTTCGTTTAGACAAAATTTTTAAACTATATATAGGTTAAAGAGCGATCCTCGAACAAGGGCACTTGGACAGCATTCTGTTATAGAAAAATGATATTTTTCTCGTACTTCAGTTCGATTTTTCTTGAACCTAAGCTTTCTAAATCCAAACTACTTGAAAGGATTTAAAGAGGTATAGGTTAGGTTCAGACCTATTCAAGTAGTTTGTGAAATTGTTTCACGACGACGGAGATAATCTCATGCTAAGATGGGCGTTTAGGCTGATGCTGTTGTCGCTTTCGTTCCTGTTTCGGGCTTGTCACGCGCACCTGCTGTTGCTAGCCGGCCGTCCTCCGGCGGCCCTCCGGCAAGCGGTGGCGCGGTGGTGGCGCACGCCTGAGGCCAGGGCCGCTGTCCTTAGTGTTTTGGTTTTTGTTGTTTAGGTTTGTCGAGCATCCGCTCTCTCTCTCTCTCTCTCTCTCTCTCTCTCTCTCTCTCTCCTCTCGCCTACACCTATATATATATTAATGAACTGGGTTTGGGTTGGAGAATTCGTGGACGGCCTATTGTGGGGAAAAAAATGGCTGAAGGGTTTTGAATGGGTTTGCTACTGTGCTCCTGGAGGCTCGGGTTGGTAAACCCAGCAGGGGGTGTTAGCAGCCCATGTGGGTCCACTGAGCAGCTGCTCGGTCCATGTGATTTCTTTTTTTTTCTTTATTACTAATACACCTATACTTATATATTATATATATATATATATATATTATATATATATATATATATATATATATAATATATATATTATAATATTATATTTTAATATATATTATAATATATATATATAAAATATATATATATATATATAATATATATATATATATTAAATATATAATATATATATATATATAATATAATATTATATTAAATATATATATATAATTATATATATATATATATAAATAATATATATATATATATATATATATTATATATATATATATAAAAAAAAAAAAATAATTATATATATATATATATATATATAATATAATATATTACGTATATATACATGTATATATTACATGTAAATATATACAAAAAATATATTACATGTATATATATATTCACTAATAAATTATAAAAAATATTATATATGCCTATATTTTATACCTCCATAAACTCCAATAAATTCCACTAGTATCTTCCTAGTGTAGACCCTATTGTATATATATATGACTATACAATAATATTAATTGACAAAATAACAACAATAATAATAATAATATTATAAGAGGCCCTAGAATTTTGACATTCTTGTACAATTGGCCAACACACCGGCCAAATTGTCATTATATGAGCTCCTGAGACTCTCCAAAGATGATGTTCGCGTCGCACTGAGCGAGGCACTCCAGAATGCCGACGCATATCTGGCTCAGGTCAATCTCACTTAGGAGAGCTCGCCGGCGGATCTCCAGGACAGCGCTTTCACAGGGGCCATGTCCAACATTGTGTTCACTCCAGGACATACTTATCAAAACCAACCTGCACGATCGCCCTCTGTATTATACTGGATATGTCGTCGACGTCAAGGTAGATCGGATGCACATTGATCCCGGTTCTTCGATAAGCATTATCCCGAAGAGCCTGCTTCATCATCTGCGCATCACTATGCATCGGCTGACCCCTACCAGCACCGCCATCAGCGGTTTCAATTCCGAAAGAAGCTATCCCATCGAAAAGATTCGTCTGAAGTGCCAAATTGGCGACTTTCATTCGGAAGTAACCTGCTATGTCATCGATGCAGACACCTCTTACAATATTCTCCTGGGGCGTCCGTAGATACATGATTACATGGTCGTGCCCTCCACTTTGTACCAGTGCTTCAAGTACGTCGACAAGCACGGCTTCGTAAGGACGGAATTTGTTGACATCGATCCATTTAAAGGGGTCGAATCCTATTATTCGGATTCTTGCTTGTACGAGAAATCCAAGAGGCACATGGTCAAGGAGGATATTCAAGAACAGACGGAGGCCATTGTGGGGCCGTAGGAACCCTTGAGAATCCATCTCCAACCCCGCAAACCAGGCAAGATGGCACCTCTCACAGCCACTCTGCGTAGAGAAACAACTGGTCTCCCGGTGCTCCATACACAAAAGGAGCAGATGACAATCCGACTGCCAAGGTATGGCCAAGGGCCGAGATCAATTACGGAGCCGATGACAATTAGGCTACCTAGAGCTGGCCAACAACAAACAGAGGAGCTCAATCCCTCTATTAAGCCAATAATGATTCGTCTTCCAAGGACAAGTCGACAGCCGAGTACTAAGCTGGGGGTCGCTAGTGCACCAACGACTCCACGTTCAGCACCACCAGTAGAGCCCTGATGATTAAGCTGCCTAGATTGTCCTCCCAGTCTTTATGAAACATGAGGTGGCCGAAGAAGAGTTAGAGCTGGCCAAGTATGTGGTTGCTCACACTGATGTTTCATCTACAGATGATGTAATTCCACCGAAAAAGATACCTTACTTCATCAATAAAGGGCTATCTTTGAACTACATCGAGCTTAATAAGCTTTGTACAATGTATGCTATGGAACACGGTATTGGCACCAACCTACACACACAGGTGACAAATGTCTACACCGTAAACCAACTTACTCCCATGGAAGACGCTTGCTTCATAGTCGAGGGAGAGGATTATCCAATCATCTTCGGCCGGAAGAATGACCCACAGCCCTTCAGGATAGAGGAGGTTGATCTCGAACCCAGCACCGGGAGACTGCCCCTCTATCTGTATAGCTCCCGATCCAAATACCTCATACAAAAACAGGGGTATGATCTGGAGACTACACCTGGCTTGAATTACGGCACCGGTCGACGATTACCTTTGCAGTTGCCAGTCCCGGCTGGAAAGCCACGAGATTATTACAACAAGACCAGATATGGGATAGGTTGTGTTACACCTGCAATAACTCCTTAAAGCTCAGATGAGGAATGCGACTGGCATTTGCACTCAACCGGATCACCAACTTCTGATTCGGATGTCAGCATCGGGGACGTATTCAGGCAAGCACTATCTTCCAATATGGCATTTGCTGATGCCTATGAAGAAGACGAAGATGTACCCGAACTTCTCGAGTTAGAACCTTGGGTCCAGCAACTAGATGCACAATAGGAGAAATGCTTCGAACTCCGTGAACCTCCCACTGAAGATGAGGTTTTGTAAGTTGACATCGACGATGAGTCCTCTCCAAAGACAATCTTCGTCACCAAAAGCGTGACAGACGTAGAACGAGAGGCACTTTTGCAACTCGTCACAGAGTACATTGACGTGTTCGTCTGGAGCTATGAAGACATGCCAGGGCTAAACCCCGAGGTTGCACTTTATAAACTCAACATTCATCCAGACGCAAAATTGGTAAAGCAATAGCAAAGACGTTTTCGCCCGGAAATCATGAATTCTATCGAAGCTGAGGTCAACAAGCTGATAGCCAGCGGCTTCATCCGGGAAGAGCAACATCCAGACTGGGTCACCAACATAGTACCAGTCCTCAAGAAGAATGGGAAGATTCGAATTTGCATCGAATTCCGAAATCTAAATGAAGCATGTCCTAAAGATGAGTTCCCTCTTCCCATCACGGACATCATGATCGACAACACATGTGGTTTTGAATGCATGTCATTCATGGATGGCTTCTCAGGGTACAACTAAATCAAGATGTTTCCTAACGACGTAAAGCATACATCATTCCGAACACCGATTGGCATGTACTATTACACAGTCATGCCCTTCAGTTTGAACAATGTCGGCGCCACATATCAAAGAGCCATGAGTGTCATTTTCAGAGATCACCTGCGTAAGATCGTGGAGTGTTATGTTGATGATATCGCTGTCAAAAGCGGCTCTAAGGAAGACCATCTGTAGGATCTGAGGATGGTATTCGACCTGATGTGAGTGCACAACTTAAAGATGAATCCCACCAAATCCTTCTTGGGCGTATCTAGTGGAAAATTCTTGGGTTTTATCATTACTGCCCAGGTAATTCATATAGATCCGGAGAAGACGAAGGCAATCATGGAGATGGGTCCCCCGAGAAATCTCCGTGAACTTCGAGGCCTTCAAGGGAGGCTAGCTTTCATCAGGAGGTTCATCTCAAACCTCTGGGCGATGTCAACCATTCACCCACCTCATGAAGAAGGGCGTCTCATTCGTATGGGATGAAGAGTGCCAACGCGCGTTCGACAACATCAAAGAATATCTGTCAAATCCTCCAGTTTTGGTAGCCCCGGTTGCTGGAAAGTCGTTGTTGCTTTATGTACGAGCGATGGAGCATTCCTTCGGTGCTCTACTAGCACAAAACAATAACGCGGGACATGAACAAGCTATCTATTACCTCAGCCGAATGATGATTGGGCCTGAGCATAGATACACCGTCGTGGAGAAGGAATGTCTTGCTCTGGTATTCGCTATCCAGAAGACGCGATATGTTACAGGATAAACCATCCATGTCATATCTCGAGTTAACCCCTTCAGGGTTCTCATGACCAAGCCGAGTGCACTCAGCTCTCGCCTCGCTACCTGGGCGATATTATTGTCTTCCTACGACATGATCTTCGTTCCACAAAAGGCTGTTAAAGGTCAAGCTCTGGCGGACTTTTTAGCAGCCCATCCAAGTTCAGAGTTAACTAGAATATATGAAGAGATTCCAGACGAGGTCGCCAACTCAAACATGGCTTTCGACGATTCCGTCTGGCGAATGTTCTTCGACGGTGCTTCAAAAATCGGGCCCAAGGGCAACATTGTCATTAGGGTCGGAGTGGTACTGATTTCTTCCTCTGGCTTGGTGATCAACAGGGCATATTCCCTTACAGAACCTTACTCGAACAACGTGGCCGAGTACAACGCCTTGGTTATCGGCCTCTGACTTACAAAAGAACTGGAGGTAGAGTATCTAGAGGCATATGGTGATTCACAGTTAATCGTCAATCAGATCCGGGGTTCATATGAAGTTCGTCATGAAGACATGATCCCCTATCATTAGGCAGCGATCGCCATCATTATGTCTCTGAAAGGGTTCTTCATAGAACATATTCCGAGACTCCGGAACATTGAAGCCGACGCCTTAGCAGGATTGGCCACTTCCCTGGCGGTCCTTAAATATACTCATCATTTGGTGGACGTAATAGGCCATGAGTTGGTCTGTCCCAAGAACGCGTCCAATTTGCTGAGAGCTATTCTGCCCTGACGGTCGACGAGACATCGGATTGGAGGCTCCAATTTATCGACTTTGTAGTTTATAGCATCTTGCCGGAGAACCCGAAAGAAGCTACCTCTATTAGAAGATGTTCTCACAGATTCTTCTACGATACAGAAACAAAGATGATGTATCGACGATCATACGACGGATTACTGCTTCGGTGTCTGTCCAATACAGAAGCCAAAGAAGCTGTACGTGAAGCACATGACGGCGTCTGCAGGGCCCATCAACCTGGCCCGAAATTGCAAGATCTCCTTCGCCGGATGGGCTACTACTGGCCTACGATGGTGGCAGACGCGATAGACTAAGCAAGAAAATGCAAAGCCTGTCAGGTCCACGCAGATTTCGTATACCAACCATCTAAATTCCTACACCCGACGGTGGCATCCTGGCATTGAGGCTTGGGGAATGGACATTTGGTCCAATCACTCCACCTTCGTCCAGGACACCGCTCATACTGGTAATACAGATTAATTCTCCAAGTGGGCAGAAGCTGTCCCGCTTGTAGAGGTGAAGACATCAAATGTGATCACTTCCTCAAGCATCACGTCACTATCTCTTCGGACTGCCTCAAAGAATCATCCACGACAATGTCCACAGTTCGCAAGCCACGCCCTCTATCGGTTTTGTGAAAAACATCGGATCCAAAATGTTGCTTTAACACCGTAAACCCGGCGGCGAATGGGTTGGCAGAAGCTTCAATAAAACTATAATCAAGCTACTCAAGAAGTTCGTGTCTTCCAACAAACACGACTGGAATAAAAGCTTGTAAATGCTTATGGACTACCGTACTACAGTCCGAACGGCTACCGAGAATACATCATTCTCTCTGGTGTATGGGAGTGATGTAGTCCCCCACTGAGACTCAAATTCCCTTGCTCCACGTCGCCCTCACATATCGATTGACGACGGATGATAATTACCGTCGTCGCTATAAGAGTTGGAGGCCTTAGATGAGAAGCGCTATTAGCTCAACAGCGGATCGAGCTGTATCAAGCCCGCAACTCCGGAGCCTTCAACAAGAAGGTTAAACTCAGAACATTCCAAGTGGACGATCTTGTTCTGGCAGTTCGGAGACCTATGGTTATGACTCACAAAAATGCCGACAAATTCCAGCCAAAGTGGGAAGGCCCATTTGTCATCGAGGTTCTCCAATGGTGCTTACCGCCTCGCAAACAAAATGGAGACTTGCTCATGTTGTCCGTCAACGGCAAGTTCCTGAAGAAGTATTATGTCTAAACGACATCCCCCAAATCAATCGGACTGTTAAGTTATGTGCCCCCAGGTACCGCTGAACTTACACTCCGGTCATTCCAAATGAATCTATATCACATCTTCTGGGTAGTAAGTCATGTATGATCATACCTCTGAACTTCCTTCCTAAAAGAGCATTCCTCATGATCTATTACCCGCACTTTCAGTACATAAAAGGGTAACAGATCCACAAATTTTCCGAAACAACCACGTCGATGTCCCTCTGAGTTGTTTCACTTCCATCAAAACAAACTACCCTTCAAGTAGAACTTCCATATCCATATTACCTCTGAGTTGTTCTATGACCCTTCATGGTGTCCACTCCTACCACGTTCCTCATTACCTGAGTAGGAAACCCATCGAAGAAACCCTCATATTTACCACGTCATCATTACCTCTGAGTAAGTATGTTGGTTTTCTCTCGACTTATTATCCTACCCAAAACCAGGGTACGCCAAGGATAATAGGCCCACAAATGTCCACAGTTGACCACAAATGTCCACAGTTGACCACAAATATTCGCAGTTGACCACAAATGTTGTACTAAGTTTTCTAGTACACGTGCCTCTTTTCTCACAATCTCATGCCTCTGGAACCCAGCTGTTCCATGGCATTCTTTCGTCAGATACCAAGGACTTCCATATCCACCTTACCGCGGAGTTTCTAGGTATCCCTATCAACTTATTATCCGTACCTAAAACCAAGGTATGATAAGGGTAATAGGTCCACAGAAAAAGCCCCAGTTGGGCAAACACATAAATGCAGTATAAGCACGACAGATAAAGGATGATGCAAGAAAAGTCATTTATTTAAATAAATCAAAAGTACTACATTCTTTGGGACCACGTCCCTGTCAAAAAAGATAAAAAAAACATAAAGAGAGAAAGAAAAGAAAAAGCCGACTATGGTTCGGCGATACATAATTCTCTGAGACGGTCCCCAGTACGGTTGTCGACCGCTCAAACCGCCGCTTGGCTCGACCCTCGGCCTCCTAATCAACCGCTCCGCATCCTCCAGATGCACGTGAGCCTGCCAGCCATCTTCAAGCTTCTCAGAATACGCTCCAAGTCACCAGAAGCACGGGTGACTTTGTCGGCCTCCTGAACAATTAGCTCCTTACCCGTGCGGGAGGCCTCGAGCTCAGATTCTAAGAAAGCCAATTTCCACTGGAGCTCGAAGATCTGCTCCTTCGTGTCGATTATCCTGCGAGAGGCTGCCGCTTCCCGAGCAATGCAATCCTCTCCCCAACGGCTCAGCTGATCATACTGTAGAGACAGATCGTGTGTCACGACCCGCACCCTAGAGTAAGGGCACGAGAAGTGGGTACGTCCAGCCTACGCCGCAGTGTCGGCGTAGAAACGCTGTCCTAGGTCACAACATCTAACAATATAATGCTAAGCAGTTTATACTCCCCGAATGAGGGTGACATAGCAGAAAATAAACTCAATCACAACTAAGGAAGAAGAGCAATGATATGAACTCAAATGAAATACAGATGATCAGAAGAGTCTAAGATAACATCTCAGCAAACATCCAGAATACAACGTCTCAACTACAAGTATGAAAAAATATTTACAATCCAGATCTCAAGAACAGAAATAAAGCCTAACTAAGCTAGTCCCAAGACAACAAAAGTAAGATAAAGCCTAACTAAACTAGTCTAGGCAGTAGGGTAATGTCATCAGCTAGAGTTGGGTCCTCCTGAGAGTCCAGCTCACAAGTGTCGTCTAGGGCTGTCCCACAGAAAGTATCCACACAGGCCTCCTCCTCGTCCTCTGTAATATTTTCAACAGGTCCAGTCAGGACAGGAGCGAGCACAATACATCTCAACAGTTCATAGCAGGTTAGAAATATAATTATGCAGTAAAGTAAGATACAGAACTAAAAAATACAGTATGTAAACAGAGAGAGAACTGTAGTAGAAATATCTACTATAAATAGAGAGCTAACAGTGGCTAGTGAGTCAGAGTACAATATAGAGATGTAAATGGCATAGGATGATTCTGATGCTACACTATGGAATGATTCTGATGCTACCACTACTTGGATATTATTCATATGTCCACTTCTACTCCCCCGTACCCCCAATCAATACACAAAGATCCAGCAAGGTTATGTTATGATTTATGTAACGGCCCCCGAAGGTGGTACATGATAGTCCCATAAATAGGGATTCTAGGAAAGCCCAATAAATGGGGAATTCAAGAAAGACTCTGTGATCATGAGAGTACATGTCACAAGTGATTCAATGAACCATGAAGAATAGTGATACACCATGTAAGTGAAACGCACAGAACAGTAGTATCCGATGCTCCATGAAGGGATAACTCTCAAGAAGGGATCCATATAGTACTAATCCGTGTGACCAACGTGACAGTATCAAGTAAAGTAATTTAAAGCAGGAAATAATTCTAAACAGGATATAAAATGATTAGAGAATGTACGCGCCTGCTATCTGAATGTCCGAGAGAAATGTACTATCCGAGGAGAGGTGTCTGGCTCCTAATCAGAACAGCACAAGTCACAACAAGTCTAAAATAAGGAAATAGACTGCTACAATGCATCTACATGAAGTTTGGAGTCAATCTAGGCTAAAGTCAACCATTGGTCAACTCTAGTCAACTAGACTAGTCAAACTAGGTCAACTAGGTCAAACCTAAACCAAACAAGTCTATACTAGTCTAGCTAGTCTATTCTAGGCCTAATCAAGACTAAACAAGTCTAACTAAACTCTCACTAGGCAAACAGACACATAGGCTAGAGCCCTAGATTATAGGCTATATCATGCCTAAGCCAAACCACAAACACATAACCACATAACAATATATATATAATATATATATATATATATATATATATATATATATATATATATATCTAATATATTGTAGTATACTCATAACATATAGGCTACTTATATGTACATCCCACATATAAATATATGTATCACTATTCACATTATGAATATATGTATCTACATATACAAATAGAATATGCATATCACATTTAGTTATTACATTGCATTTTCATATATCCTACTCTACCATTCACATTCACATTAGATAGGCAAGTACTATTGATTTCAATTTACCTATTACATTCACATATTCACTAGGTTATATATATATATTATAATATATATTATATATTATATTATATATATATTTATATATATATATATATATATATATATATAAATAAAAAAATATAATATATAATATATATATATATACACACACACACTACATAACATTGAGGAAAATAGGTATTGAAGACAATGTGTGTTTCATGGATAATAGAGTGTTGTGTAATGTGATAGTTAGTAGTAGAGGAAAGTGTGTTTGGGAGAAACCTGTGTACAGGAAGCAATTGACAGTGTCATGAATGTGTGCTAGGAAATAGCATGTGTGTGTTGAGCATGAGAGCTTGTGTGTGTGTGTGTGAGGGTGATACAAGGGAATTGTGATACTGAAAACAGTGTGTGTATTAATAGAACCTGTGTATGTGTGTTCCCAGTTTTCACATTTCAATCTACATTCAAACCAAATTCCAATCTCAGTTGTGTGTTGTGGTGTGTACCTAGGTGAATGAATGTAAAAGGAATCTCAGATTTGTATACATGTAACAACCAATTGAAACAAGACTCAAGCCAACTTGGAATCGAAACTTGAATCAAATCTCAGTTGTGTGCTTGTGTATCAGTCAATCCTATATTGGAAAACCCCTTATTCATTACTACCCTCAACCAAATCATGCAACCACTTTAACAGTAAATTAATACATGTATATATGAATTGTATATAGTAATTAGGCATCAAAACTCAGTTTAATCTCAGGAAATCAAACAGTATTCATCCCAATCTCGGGTTCAAACAATCAACCACGCCATTCCAAAGTTGCAGAATTCAGATTTAATATGGTCCAAACAATTCTCAGTTTTCAAAAAATTCCCAACAGTTAATTACGTACAATAACTCAGATTTAATGTGAGTCACAAACAGTGTGTCCAATTTCAGTGTGCGTGTGTGCTAATGAATGTGTATGTGATAGGGACTAAGGGAGTGGCCTGTTCTCAGGTTTAGGATTTGTGTAAGGGTGTGAATGGACAACCATTCTCAGGTTTTTCATTCCACTTAAATTAGTTATTACATTCAATCCCTATCAAACTCACTTACACATTCGAACACCTAATTTAACTACTTAAATTAACAAACAGCTATACATACATACACACCTAAATTCTAAACTAATTTAGCATTCAATATTGGGAAATGGTTCATAACTCAATTGTCAGTTCACAGTATAAAACCCCAACTGACATCTCACTGATACATAGTTTCCATCCATTCGAAAACTTAAATTTAACCATCGAATTTCACAAACGGTATATCAGTATGTGTACCAAGTGTCATGTGTCTAAGGAAAGCCATTCGTGTCCACTAGAGTGGACAAGAAGTGTCCAAATGAAATAAAACATTGTATCAAAAATTTACAGTGAAGACTGGTTCGTGCATGCGTGTCGTGTCCTCGTGCACACGACACGAGTCCAACCAGGACACGAGCTCGTGCACCTAGGTTCGCCATACATAGGGCTTCATGCCAAGGATCCTGACATGAGCCCATGTGTCGACGTGTCCATACGGGAAGCCCGTATCAGCGCACAATTTTAGTGTGCACAGACAGTGTATAAAACCCGTGTGCGTGTCCTAACTCACCCGACACAATACCAATGGACACGAGACTTTGGGGGTGTCGTGTCAGACACCGCTCCTAGCTTGTCCAAAATCAAGTGTCCACGACTCCTATAATATCTGCACAGACACGCGGGTAGCAGGGCAGCCAACCGTGTGCGCACGAGGTGTGTCCACGGGTCCAGTACGACCCCGACATGACACAAAATGTGTCCAATCCATCAGAAACCCATAAGCGACCTAAAAACTTAATTTCCTATTCAATTACTTTCCTAAAAATAGATCGAAATCCCCTTTGGGGCATTTCATCAAACAATAGGTATAATGGACTGATACGTGTCCATTTAGGACACGAAATGGACACGAAATCCTACGAAATCTAGGGTTAGCTAGGGGACACCTAGATCTAGGTTATATACAAAAATAACAGCATCTATAATAAAGTTTTAGGAATTTACCTATAGGTGTCAAAACTCCTCAAAAACTCCAAAGAGGGGTATTCCTCTTGATGGCCAAACTTCACCAAATTGTTAACAAACTGAAAATAAATTACACACACAACAAGAATACCTAAATTAGAACCTATTGCAATTAGTTTGGGAAAAAGGAATTAAATTGGATTTTTTATGAATTTCTAAAGATAGAGCGTACCTCTCTTTCCAAATGTAAACTTTCTAAAGGAGGCTAACCTAATGGAAGAGATTACTATAGGGGGAATCCCTAGGTGGGCTGGCCGGCCATTTTAGAGTTAGGGTTAGGTTTACATGGTGTTGGGCTTGGGCCTCTATGGGCTAAGTTGCTAATTAATGGTTTCAAAACCATAAGTCATGGCTTATGACTAAAGCCTCTCTATTCTAACTTAAATTCTAATGGCCTATTAGGAATTAACTTAATGTTAGGTTAGGGTCACATGACCTAATCAAGTCACCACCACTATGGTTAGCATCTAGGTTAGGCTCCAAAGTCAATGCTAGTCAAAGTCTAGAATATCACTCAAATAAATTATACTAAAAATCACATAAATTCAAATAAATCTCAATAATTCACAATAATTCCAAATTAATCCCAAAAATTAAAAAATGACCAAAATACCCTCAAACTAAAAAATGGTAAATGAAATACCCTAATCACATGGCTAGGCTCTAGATCACTATCTCTAGGGTTACACTAGCAAAACACCAAATCACAAGTCATGATTTTTAAATAGTTTAAAAATGATTAAAAATCACCAAAAATTATAATATGAAATAAATATCAATAATAATTATAATTATAAAATTTTAAAATTACCCTCATCTGGAAAACTGGGTGTTACAATCCTACCCCCCTTAAAAAAATTTTGTCCTCGAAATTAAAATGTTCGTACGCCTTCTAGGTCAACCCCCACAATCAAAGTCTCAGAACTTAAACAAATCATACGATTTAAAAGGACGACATACATGGTCATGGCATACGGTGGTAATGAAAGTCTCATCTAGGTATACAAGTCATGCTAAACTAAAACGGTCATGGGGTATCAAAACATACAAGCAATCAGGGGTGTTAAACTGGAAAAGATATAGAAATAACAAATAATCAAAACTGTAAGGCAGTCTACCATCCTATATGTAAACTGGTACTTATCAAAAAAAATTAAGATAACTACCAATTATCTATAAGTGGTACTATTCAAAAAAAAATCAAATCAAAAGTTCAAGGGACAGTTGCCAATAGCATTGAAATCCAATCACAATATATTAAGAATATTTAGTCTTGATACGATCTAAGTTGATCAATTCTAGAAAATCAAGATTTGGACAATATAGAGGACAAGGTCATCAAAGTCTGAGCACGAGCATAGAAGGATGGAGATTCAGGTCATATTTAAATTTGATTCAATTGAGTACGAACCCAAGACATTAATGTGATAAGAAAGGATAATCAAGGTTGATTGGTCGTGATTGAGGGAGCTAGGATTCAATGATATTGAAAACCTTTTAGGGAAAACAAGGAAAGATTTCATAAGAAGTCAAGTTAATCATCTCTCTCTAATACCATCAAGTTTATCATTTTCCAATCATATTTTTATCTCACAAGTCCCAAAAAAAATCAACATTTATATGACTATCATCAAAAAAATTTATAACCTTCAGTCATCTAAACCTTTACCATGATCACAATAGACAAAATTCCAAACTTCTAAAACATTTCCCACGAAGAATACCCCTCTTATTTAGGTATCAACACTTATTCATTTAATCAAATTTTCAAATTCCTTCACCTCGTCCTAATTTAGATCTGAAACCTCTAAATCCAGTTTATGAAATCCTTAAACTTGTTTAATTCAAGTCTCGTATTATTCAACCCTAATACCACTATGTCATACAAAATTTATCTTATTTAAATCAACCTTCATATTTTCTTCAATTTTCACCTTCAAATATTATCCTTTTAAATTCTACAATTTTTTCCTCAATCATCTAAAATAATTCCTACAACTTAAAATCCTTGTGTTCTCTCTGTCTCTAATCACCCTCTTACAATACCTAGTTCAATTTCGCATAATCATTGAATACAATTAAATTCTTATTCTGTTTCTAAATTTCTACATAGCCTTAGAGTAAAAGTTTCCAAGAATCAATAACCAAGATTTTCTAAGTTCTCAAAACTAGGTTGACCTCTGATATCCTCATTAGTTTTTTTCTTGAATACATCCAAGAATTTCTCATAACCAAAAATTTTCACGATTGTTTCTAAATTGATAACATTATCTCTCGATTCCATTCTAAACCTTTACCACATCTCCATCTCGAATTTTTTATATTTGACATCCAACATTATGATTCCTACAAAATCATCATATGATAACCAATTACGTCATTTTCGAACTAGATAATTTACGTTATTTTCTCAACATGCCTCAGGAAAAATGATATGAAGATTCATGGGTTTCAAGGTATAGTTGACAGAATTAGATACGAGACAGAGAATTGATGTAATCAGGACAGTTATATAAGACAAGGAATGATGGTAATAAATATTGGCAGGGAGAGAATGATAATAGAATCTGTTCTGCTTTTCTGTTTAAAAGAGGAAACCATTTGAAACCATAACTATAATATCAAATCCAAAATAAGGTCTTAGCAAAAATCATCGATTCATTGTATTATGAAGAAATTCATAGCAAAGTTACACAAAGGTTTATAATAACAGCTAAAGCTACTCCTACTCCTACTGCTAAGTTAAATAATGAGAAGCAAAACAAAAACAACCAATAATTCTTTTTCTGAAAGACTGAACAAAAGTAGAGAAAACATGTTCAAAAGTTTTCAAGGTACAATCCGATAATCATATGCATCTATCCAAATCATGGTACTCTAAATCCTCGTCATACTAGTAAGCAAGGCTACGATAATTACAGAGTCCTCGACTAAGGCACATATCTCTAGAATCATGGTATTTAAAAATTTTGCATTGTCGCTTGCGACGGTGAAAACCTTAAATTCCCATACCCGAGAAATACATCCAAAATCTAACTACATGTCCTCACTATGCCAACTAACACGACTATCGAAGATTCTAGATCCCATAACTGACGTGACCTAGCCCAAATGATTTTCTTAGAAGAAAAACAAACATAACAAAAGAGCAACATGACAAAATTAATCAATCAGCAAAGAAACAAATGGAATCGGATTTCAAGGTAGTTATAAAAGACAATTGCGGGAATAAAATCGAGAAGAACGGAACTTGCAGCAAGATCTCCAACGGTCTGTGCATCCTCGACTGTCCTGATGACTTGCCCTGCTGGTTTCCCGTGGTCTGCTGCTGATGCTGCATGAACCGCTGCTGCTGAGAGAAATCGGGAATGACGGGAAAAAGTCTTTGTACATACAGAGGTGCACCTCCAATGTAGCAGAAACGCCAACCTGAGTCGGCACAACAAGAGCTGCGGTCTCGAGGCCCTGTTGAACAGGACGAGAGGTGGCCAGCCTCTCGATAGTATCCCCCGAACCGAAGCGATGAGATCATGTCTCCATAACCATTATGAAGACAGATCAAAACAACAAGCAATTACTGAGAATGAAGCGAGAAATCAAAGGAAGACAGTTAATATTCAAGGGAAAACAACAAGCAGCAAATTTAGATAAAAGGGATCTGATAAGGAGTTTTTCCTAATGTGATTGAGTAGCTTCAAAATATCCTAATCCTACTGTAGGCTATAGTGATACTCTAGTTCGAATACCACTACATAAACTCGACCTGCATGGGCCACACTAAAAATGTGTCACGACCCGCACCCTAGAGTAAGGGCACGAGAAGTGGGTACGTCCAGCCTACGCCGCAGTGTCGGTGGTAGAACACTGTTCTAGGTCACAACATCTAACCATATAATACTAAGCAGTTTATACTCCCCAAATGTGGGTGACATAGCAGAAAATAAACTCAATCACAACTAAGAAAGAAGAAGCACGATATATAGAACTCAATGAAATACAGATGATCAGAAGAGTCTAAGATAATATCTCAGCAAACATCCAGAATACAAGGTCTCAACTACAGAGTATGAAAAATATAAACAATCCAGATCTCAAGAACCGAAATAAAGCCAAACTAAGCTAGTCCCAAGATAACATAAGTAAGATAAAGCCTAACTAAACTAGTCTATCTATGCAGTAGGGTAAAGTCATCAGCTAGAGCTGGGTCCTCCTGAGAGTCCAGCTCACAAGTAGTCTAGGGCTGTCCCATAGAAAGTATCCACACAGGCCTCCTCCTCGTCCTCTGTAATATTTTCAACAGGTCCAGTCAGGAAGGAGCGAGTACAATACATCTCAACAGTTCATAGTAGGTTAGAAAATATAATCATGCAGTAAAGTAAGATACAGGAACTGAAAGAAATATAGTATACAAACAGAGAGAACTGTAATAGAAATATCTACTATAAATAGAGAACTAACAGTGGCTAGTGAGTCAGAGTACAATATAGACATGTAAATGGCATAGGATGATTCTGATGCTACACTATGGAATGATTATGATGCTACACTACTTGGATATTATTCACATGTCCACTTCTACTCCCCCGTACCCCTAATCAATATACAAGGATCTAGCCAGGTTATGTTATGATTCATGTAACGGCCCCCGAAGGGTGGTACATGATAGTCCCATAAATGGGGATTCTAGGAAAGCCCAATAAATGGGGGACTCAAGGAAGAATCTGTGATCATGAGAGTACATGTCACAAGTGATTCAATTAACCATGAAGCATAGTGATACACCAGGTAAGTGAAACGCACAGAACATGTAGTATCCGATGCTCCCTGAAGGAATAACATCTCAAGAAGGGATCTATATAGTACTAATCCGTGTGACCAACATGACTGTATCAAGTAAAGTAATTTAAAGCAGGAAAATAATTCTAAACATGATATGAAATGATCAGAGAATGTACTCGCCTGCTATCTAAATATCCGAGAGAAATGTACTGTCTGAGGAGAGGTGTCTAGCTCCTAATCAGAACAGCACAAGTCACAACAAGTCTAAAATAAGGAAATAGACTGCTACAATGCATCTACTGAAGTTTGGGGTCAATCTAGGCTAAAGTCAGCCTTTGGTCAACTCTAGTCAACTAGACTAGTCAAACTAGGTCAACTAGGTCAAACCTAAACCAAATAAGTCTATACTAGTCTAACTAGTCTATTCTAGGCCTAATCAAGACTAAACAAGTCTAACTAAACTCTCACTCGGCAAACAGACACACCATAGCTAAGAGCCCTAGACTATAGGCTATATCATGCCTAAGCCAAACCACAAACACATATCACATAGCAATATATATATCTAATATATTGTAGACTCATAACATATAGGCTACCTATATGTACATCCCACATATAAATATATATGTATCACTATTCACATTGAATATGTATATATATTAATATATATATTTATATATTAATATATATATATATATATAATATATTTATTACACACATATACAAATAGAATATGCATATCACATTTAGCTATTACACATTGCATTTCCATATATCCTACTCTACCATTCACACATTCACATTAGATTCGCAAGTACTATTCATTTCAATTTGCCTATTACATTCACATATTCACTAGGTTTGATATATATATATATATATATCTATATATATATATATATATATATATATATATATTATATATATATATTTTTATATATATACACACACCACACACACATAACATAGAGGGAAATAGGTATTGAAGACAATGTGTGAAAAAAAAATATATACACACACACACACACACATAACATAGAGGGAAATAGGTATTGAAGACAATGTGTGTGTCATGGATAATAGAGTGTTGTGTAATGTGACAGTTGGTAGTAGAGGAAAGTTTGTGTGGGAGAAATATATTATATATATATATATATATATATATATATATATATATATATATATATATATATATATACACACACACACATAACATAGAGGGAAATAGGTATTGAAGACAATGTGTGTGTTCATGGATAATAGAGTGTTGTGTAATGTGACAGTTGGTAGTAGAGGAAAGTTTGTGTGGGAGAAATCTGTGTACAGGAAGCAATTGACAGTGTCATGAATGTGTGCTAGGAAATAGCATGTGTGTGTGTTGAGCATGAGAGCTTGTGTGTGTGTGTGTGAGGGTGTGATACAAGGAAATTGTGATATTGAAAATAGTGTGTATATTAATAGAAACCTGTGTATGTGTGTTCCCAGTTTTCATATTTCAATCTACATTCAAACCAAATTTCAATCTCAATTGTGTGTTTATGGTGTGTACCTAGGTGAATGAGTGTAAAAGCAATCTCAGATTTGTATACATGTAACAACCAATTGAAACAAGACTCAAGCCAACTTAAAATCGAAACTTGAATCAAATCTCAGTTGTGTGCTTATGTATCAGTCAATCCTATATTGGGAAACCCCTTATTCATTGCTACCCTCAACCAAATCATGCAACCACTTTAACAGTAAATTAATACACGTATATATGAATTGAACATAGTAGTTAGGCATCAAAACTCAGTTTAATCTCAGGAAACCAAACAGTATTCATCCCAATCTCAGGTTCAAACAATCAACCAAGCCATTCCAAGTTCCAGAATTCAGATTTAATATGGTCCAAACAATTCTCAGTTTTCAGGAAATTCCCAACAGTTAACATTACATATAATAACTCAGATTTAATGTGAGTCACAAACAGTGTGTCCAATTTCAGTGTGCGTATGTGTGCTAATGAATGTGTGTGTGATAGGGACTAAGGGGGTGGCACGTTCTGAGGTTTAGGATTTGTGTGAGGGTGTGAATGGACAACCATTCTCAGGTTTTTCATTCCACTTAACTCAGTTATTACATTCAATCCCTATCAAACTCACTTACACATTCGAACACCTAATTTGAACTACTTAAATTAACAAACAGCTATACATACATATACAACCTAAATTCTAAACTAATTTAGCATTCAATATTGGGAAATGGGTTCATAACTCAATTGTCAGTTCACAGTATAAAACCCCAACTGATATCTCACTGATACATAGTTTCTATCCATTCGAAAACTCAAATTTAACCATCAAATTTCACAAACAGGTATATCAGTGTGTGTACCATGTGTCATGTGTCTAAGGAAAGCCATTCGTGTCTACTAGAGTGGACACGAAGTGTCCAAATGAAACAAAACATTGTACCAGAAATTTACAATGAAGACTGGCTCGTGCACGCGTGTCGTGTCCTCGTGCACACGACATGAGTCCTACCAGGACACGAGCTCGTGCACCTAGGTTCGCCACACATAGGGCTTCGTGCCTAGGATCCTGACACTAGCCCAAGTGTCGGCGTGTCCATACGGGAAGCCCGTATCAGCGCACGATTTTAGTGTGCACAGACAGTGTATAAAACCCGTGCGCGTGTCCTAACTCACCCGATACGATACCAATGGACACGAGACTTTAGGGGTGTCGTGTCAGACACCGCCCCTTGCTTCGTGTCCAAAATCAAGTGTCCACGACTCCTATAATAGCCGTACGGACACGCGGGTAGCAGGGCAGCCAACCGCGTGCGCACGGGGCGTGTCCACGGGTCCAGTACGACCCCGACACGACACGAAATATGTCCAATCCATCAGAAACCCATAAGCGACCTAAAAACTTAATTTTCTATTGAATTACTTTCCTAAAAACAGATCGAAATCCCCTTTGGGGTATTTCATCAAACACTAGGTATAATGGACTGATACGTGTCCATTTAGGACACGAAATGGACACGAAATCCTACCAAAATCTAGGGTTAGCTAGGGGACACCTAGATTAAGGTTTGTATGCAAAAATAACAGCATCTATAATAGAGTTTTAGGGATTTACCTATAGGTGTCAAAACTCCTCAAAAGCTCCAAAGAGGGGTGTTCCTCTTGATTGCCAAACTTTACCAAATTTTTAACAAACTGAAAATAAATTAAACACACAGCAAAAATACCTAAATTAGAACCTATTGCAATTAGTTTGAGGGAAAAAGGAATTAAATTAGGTTTTTTATGAATTTCTAAAGATGGCGCATACCTCTCTTTCCAAATGTGAACTTTCTATAGGAGGCTAACCTAATGGAAGAGATTACTTATAGGGGAAATCCCTAGGTGGGCTGGCCGGCCATGCTATAGTTAGGGTTAGGTTTACATGGTGTTGGGCTTGGGCCTCTATGGGCTAAGTTGCTAATTATTGGTTTCAAAACCATAAGTCATGGCTTCTGACTAAAGCCTCTATATTCTAACTTAAATTCTAATGGCCTATTAGGAATTAACTTAATGTTAGGTTAGGGTCACATGACCTAATCAAGTCACCACCACTATGGTTAGCATCTAGGTTAGGCTCCAAAGTTAATGCTAGTAAAAGTCTAGAATATCACTCAAATAAATTATACTAAAAATCACATAAATTCTAATAAATCTCAATAATTCACAATAAATCCAAATAAATCCCAAAAATTCAAAAATGTCCAAAATACCCTCAAGCTAAAAAAATGATAAATGAAATACCCTAATCACATAGCTAGGCTCTAGATCACTATCTCTAGGGTTACACTAGCAAAATACCAAATAACAAGTCATGATTTTTAAATAGTTTTAAAATGATTAAAAATCACCAAAAATCATAATATGAAATAAATATCAATAGTAATAATTATAATTACAAAATTTCAAAATTACCCTCATCTGGAAAATGGGTGTTACATCGTAGAGGTCCTTCATTATAATCTGCTTGGACGCATCTCGTGCGGCCCTTACCTTCTCCATAACATTTATGAGGAAGGCACGCTCCTGATCTACCACCGAAGATAGGTCGACTTGCCGTAGTACTTGAAACTGGGCCACAAGCTGATCTGCCCTAGCAATTTGGGCTCCAGCAGCTCAACTATCCTTACCCTACCGGGGAGGGTTCTAAGGAGTTCAATCTGGCCCCGGGCGCATTGACGGGCCAAGACAAAAGAGGTCCCCCTCTCCACCGCAGCCTCAACTCCTTGCCTCAGGTGACGGTAAAAACTGTCAACTACATCCTTTGATGATTCATCAAGAACCTCCGAAGAAGATGGCGTCAAAGGAAGGGTAGCTGGCAGGGTCGAAGAAGAGGCACCAGAACTTGATGCCCCTGCCACAAGGGAAACAAGTTTCGAACGAAAAGATGCTTGAATAGCGGCCAATTCCTCCTCCGCAGCTCGAAGGATCTGGAGACTCAGAAGGGTGGAGAGGTCGACCTTCGGAGCCACATGAAAAGAGGAGGGCGCAGGGACCATTTCTCCTTGCCTCGGCCGTTCCGTCGCCTGCTCTTCCGAACTCGATTCAGCGGGAGGTCCCTTAATATAAGTTGGAGGGGGAGGAGCCACACTCTCTTCCACCAGGTCCCCTCTGGCGAACTCTCCCATGATAATGTCCGTCGTTGGCAGTAAAGGAGCAGGACATGTATGTCCGGAGCAATCATCAATCAGCTTAACCCGATGGATGTGATGATAGAGCAAATAAACCTCCTCACTAGTCAAGACTTGGCTTATCTAACTAGAGGAAAGTTGTTGAGGCTGAGGTTCGCTCACAGCCGCCGTAGCCTCTTCACCAGCGACATTCGATCCAAATTCAGCTGGTTCCTCTGCCCCAGCCGGCGCGAAAGGAGATACAACTGGATCAGCATCACCCGACTGAAATTCAGCAGTCTTGGAGACGGGTTCAGCAGAGCCCACATCGTCCTGGGTTGGGATGTCAACAACTGGAGGAACCTCAGTCGTCACTGGAAGAATTCCGACGGCGAGAATCTCGGCACTCATATCTCTAATTAGAGTAGTCAGAGCCGGGTCGACCGTAGGAGAAGCAGCCGTTTATCTAGAGTCCCCTTCTCCTGACGCCTACAGAGAAAAGAAAAATAATTAGGTCATAGTTCAGGAAAAAGAAGAGCTAAAGAAGAAGATAGTTGTAATTCAATTCACCTCTGAAATGGCATCAAAGTCCTTGCGTCTATCCCTAATGAGCAGCCCGTGGGGCTTAACCACGACCCATTTTACAGAGTAAGATATGCCGCAATCAGCGGACTCACGCCTTCTTCGCTTGCGTGAAGGACCAGGCACGACAGGCGGCTGATCTGCCACCAAATTTTCTGTGGGAGGAAGAGAGTTATCGGGGTCATGCTCGTCATCCTCCTCGTCCGTGTTGGCAGACTCCGAGTCCGACGCAGCAACCGTATTCTCCCTTTTCTTTCTTGCCTTAGACCCTTTGGGCTTCTCCTCCAAGCCAGTACCAACAATGAAGCTGGTACTCGGGTCAAAACCAACAGGAGGCTTGGTATAGAGCCGCCAAATACAAGATCTCCCCTGACTCTTCAGCATCAGGAACTGAAAAACTGGTATGGGTGTGAACCATATTATAATAGTGCCAGGCCCTGATAGCGTCAAGGATGCTACCTTCAAAACCCAGGCAAGAGCTGGGACTATCCAAGAATAACTGGCTATACCCATACTGGCGAGAGAACCTACTGGGCAAGTAAGGCTCCAAATAGATAGTGTTGCAGTTACGGTATACCAGGTGGAAAGGACGAATGTTGTACAGCTAAAGGAGCATCTTGTCAGATAAGAAGTGGAGAGGCTCAAACCATCAAGATGTACGCCCTCACTTCCTCAGCACTAAATCGAGGAACAGACACAAAAAAATGTATATGTCCACTCTTGCCAGTGACATCTGACAGGCGCACATAGTCTCGTAATCCCAAGGCATACGACGATACTGAAAGATAAAAGCATCGTCAGCAGTTACGCCATCTTCGGGGCCAGGCCTCACCAAAGACCAGTAATGCATCAGCAGCCACCCATCAGATAGTGATAGGGTAGTTCAATGCGTTCAAAGTCCTTCGTGTGTCACGGGCGATGACCTTGGACGAAAAAATATGAAGGCCATGGTGTATGCTGCACACCATGGCCGGAAGAAGAGCTAGTCTAACCCCGAAGACCAGCTTCACAGCAGGGAGGATAAAGTTGCGGCTGATCCTCTCAATAGAACCAGCCCCTCTTAAGACCACGCAGTTCCGCAACCACACCATCAGGAATCCTGCCAGAAGTGCCTTCTCGGACAACGGCTGAGTGTCTTGATAAAAATAGACAAATGAGTCAGATTGACTCCCGAATCTGTCGCCGGCGGTTCTTACCCTCTTGGCAGTCGATACTTGGACCTGCACCTCCTCCCGAGTGCGAGGACTTCGGGGAGAAGCCCAGCCTGAGGCACCGAGCTTAAAAAGATAAGTGAGCCAGGCCTTTATGTGAGGAAGGTTCCCTGCCGAACTGTCGTTCTTTTTTTCGACATCTGCTGACACGTGCTGTGATGACACATCAATTCCCGGTAGACGGCAACGAAGCCAGTGAACCTCTCCTCCAAATCTTCGAACTCTTTGTTCGTCGGAGTATACACCTCAAAGACTTCATTTCCCCAAGGCATCGTGGAGACGGCATGCATCTCGTAGAGAGCAAGCCCCATCTCCCCTACGGGTGTAAAGAAGGTCCCCGTACGGTAGTTGTACATCTCCAGCAGAGCCATGAACAATTTCTTGTCTATGGACAAGCCGTAGCTGGTGCCCCGAATAGCATGGTAGAGTCCAATCTCCCGTAGGAGAGTCTCGTATTCCCGCATGATCCACGTAGACAGGTTGGTCCACGAAGGGATGAGGTTTACCCAACTCGGTAGCGACAACCGGCCAACGGGATAGGACCCCTTCCGAGCAAGCTGGTTCAGGAAAGTGTCGGCTTGAAAGAACTTGAAATTGGGACCCTGCATATTCAAAAAACTGCCCGGGGCCAACCCCATCACGTAGCGGCTGACCGGTACCTTGCTTGCATACACTGACCCCAAGTTGTCGTTATAGTGGATGTTGCCCACGAACGTCCCAGACCGACTCGGAGTCAAGGAATCCTCCATCTTTCTGCCCATCGGTAGCATGTTGAACCACGACAGTGGAAAGTGACGCTCCATTAGAGGAATATGGATCGCCATCCCGTCAGAAGTAAAACTCCAACTCTCAGATATATCCAAAACTTGGGAGTTCTTTACAGTTAAGGCATCCTCGAAGAGGAACGCAGGCATCAGGTGTTTGCCCCCCAACAGCCCTGAGTTCATCATCCCCGAGATAAAAAAGAAGGGCTGGTTTTTAATGTCTCTCAGCCTCTCCACAGGTTCGTCTTTGGAAAGCTGGTTCACCACATA
This sequence comes from Iris pallida, assembly GCA_029216955.1. Classification (NCBI taxonomy): domain Eukaryota; kingdom Viridiplantae; phylum Streptophyta; class Magnoliopsida; order Asparagales; family Iridaceae; genus Iris; species Iris pallida. Next base: position 62,714 of record JANAVB010016360.1, on the reverse strand, counting down.
CTCGACTATGTGGTCGAACCTATAGCCCACAGCAGATTGGGTGTGACACACTAATGGTTCTTCTACAGCATTGACGGGCAAATTTACTGAAAAAAGGACAAAAGAAACAAGTTAGAAGATGGCCAGGGAGAACTGCTTAGTGTTTTCGAGCTTATGCGGCTCTGATCAGGCGGGTCCTTATGCGGCACAATTTAATAGAGTTTATGCGGCTCTATTTTTGGGGGGGCCTCATACGACCCAGTTTAAATGAGCTTATGCAGCTCTGTTCACTACTAAAATAACCCCTTTTAGCGACGTCAGAAGACGTCACTAAATAAGGAAAATCCGTCGCTAAAAGCTATTTGTGACGTATTTAGCAACGAAAATTGGATGTCGCGTATAGGCATGTCGCAGATGACAATTTCGTCGCAGAACGTCGCTTTTTGCGACGTCATGTATAGTGTCGCTAGACGTCGTAAAATTTGCGACAGATAGCGACGTAAGGTTACGTCGCCAAAATAGCGACGTAAAGCGACAACTTTGCGACGCGGTAAACTTTATATATGATGACATGGCATGGCAACCACGTGGGCACTTTAGCGACTCCTAGCGACAAATTTAGCGACGTCCGCTCTCAGGTTGTCATATCCCACGTCAGCAGTTTAGCGACTTCTAGCGACGTGTACGTTCCGTCGTTGTACGTCGCAGAACATCGCTATATGTCGCAAAAATTGTAAAAAAAATTATAAAAAATATAATTTGTATTTTTGTTATGCTGTGTGTCTGTGTTTACAGTGTGTGTGAAGTGCAATGTTCGAACCATCGACAGTTTCGCTTACTGTTCTATGTTTTATCTTGGATAGAAAGAGCAACAGTTCACGGTGCACTTCTCAGAGCTTCCTCTTCACGTCCTTCACCTTCTCGGGAACCTTTACGACGTCCGGAGAAAGTGAAAGGCGTGAAAATGAAGCTCTCAGATGTACACCCTGAACTGTTGCTATTTCTATCCAAGATAAAACATACAACAGTAATCAAAACTGTCGATGGTTCCGAACAATACATTTCATATTTACTGTAAACACAGACATACATCATCACAAAAATACACATTATATTTTTTTAAAATTTCGGCAACACCTCCTTTGTATATCAGATCATCGCTTATAACCCAGTGTAGGTATATTTGTCATCCCCGTCGCAGATATCATAAAATAAATATCACAATAAAAATAGGAGGCAGTGCAAAGTAAATATCACAGACACACATCCTCACAAACATCCAATAGAGTCAAATAAAAATGGGAGATGATAAAAAGTCTTCCACCAAGTGTATAAACAAAAGTGTACCAATAAACAATTTGCCCATAGGGCCAATACATACATGTCATAAAAAAATCAATAAAATCACTGCGGACCCCTGCCGCACATCTGGGATAGAATATAGTCATACTGCTCCTGGGTGAGCTGCACCGTAGGGGCAGTAGGAGGCAGTGCAATGTCTGGAGTCGGTGCCGTCGATGGACCGGGAGGACGTATCTGTAACGCCCCAGTCCCAAAATACGTAGGACTAGGAACGTAGCATGCCAGCTGCATATATACGAGATATACTCCAATATATGGAAATCTTGAATATACACATAAGCTATTTTGTGAATAATAATAACAGACAGTCACAGGTAAAAGCTAAATCTCATCCACAGTAAATATAAAGAAAATGGTAACTCATGAATCAAAGTAAATGTCAAAATATAGTTGTTGACCGGGCGGAGACAAATCCACTACCGGCACTAGAATGAACTGAAAGGAAATAGAGTCCAACCTCTAAGATAAATAAAATAAGTGATGATGACTAAATAGGCTCCTCGACCCAATAGGGACAGCTGTGATCAGAAGGTACAACTCGTTCGAATGTGAAGGATGAGTCTATAGCGGAACCATACTCCTGCGGAAAGTCCTGCACACCTATACCTGGAGAGATCACCAGGTCCTCAGAGGGACGTAACAAGATACAAAAAGAACATGCCACATAAACTGAATAAATACTGCTCAATAAGAATAAGTAAAATCAGATCATAACATGGTCCAATACACACCTACTGAATGAGCGTACCATCCCTCCAACCAAACAAGGACAGGAGATGGTAAACTAATTCACGGTGACGTATCTTTCCATGCCATGAATCCAATATGGTATCCAGACCCCAACAAGGTTCAATACCTTCTCATCGAAGTAGTAAGTCACACCTACAACCAAACAAGGACAAGATGTGACGAACTAATTCGCGACAAGCTATTGTTCCAAGCTACGGTCAGATACAAGTACCCAAACCAAAAGTACTCGTACCTAACGGATAAAGGTGCCTAACCGTTCTAAGTGAAATGTAGTTAAGAACAATCCTTCCTGCGCATGGCCCCTGGCTAAATAGGATCGGCGTAGTCCCCCTTGGGTACCAGAGGCTCCATCAGTAAGAGCATGACGTTCCGCAGAATCGTCAGTGGCCGTCAGTAATCATGGGTAATCTGACCCGCGTCTCCGGTGGAGCTCACGGGTTACAAAAGGAAAAGTGTATCGAAGCCCATACGCTAAGGAATTGTCCTCCCCGCCCAATGCCTACTATGTTGAATCCACAACAGTGAACCTCTATAACCGCTAAGTCAAACTAGCATGCAACCTCTATTAGCGGTTATTCCTATCGCACGACTTATACGCACCGGTGGCCAGCCAGTCACGCATGTCCGTGTTCTATATGTGACACACAACTTCGTGTTACAACATATCAAGGCCAATGAATGCAACACACAAAGGTGGTCCCTTAAATCTAGGTTTAGTATTTAAGAAAAATAATACACAGCAGGATATAAAAATGAACAGTAAGTTCTAACAGTTTATGCCATGTATCACAGTTAAATTTGCATAAAGAAAATAATAAACAATGCATGAAATATGAGCTAAATAAATAAATAGCTGGTGGCAAGGTATCTTGCCTGGAGGTAATGTGCAAAATGGCGACGCCTGATGACTCAAATCGTCAAAATGGGGAAACAATGAAAGCCAACTTCTACGAACAACCTCGGATGCTAAAATAAACATCACGAACAGATTTGACATAGAAGAAATACCTAGGAAATGCCTGTCCAAAAGTCCAATTCTGAAACAGGGGCAAAATCGTAATTTCGGATCAAAACGATGTCCGCCGTTGGACCCGTTTTGTACCGAAATGCGTGCCAGAACCTACGGTCTCTAAAGTCGTCAAACTATATGTCTACGGAGCCGGTTTGAGGAGATGAACCCAACCGTATGTCCAAAGTTGGATTCCGGTGGGCTGTGCACAAATTCGCCCGTTAGAGCGGGTCGCGGGCCCGCCAATTTTGGCGTTCCGATCAACCTTCTCAGAATCAGACCAAACTTGGCATACAGGACCAAAAATTTGATACGATCCTGATGGCGCAAGTTTTGCGTCGATCCGACGAACGTGCACGAAGTTATGGGCTAGTTTGCAAAACGTTGATACGAGGGTATCTCGACGGATACGCACTGATTTCGTCGCGCACACGCAATAAAATCGAGTTCCGTCAGTTACCACACGTCGGTAACATCCATACGCGCCTTTCGATGCGTATGGTGCACGACCACGTCGCCAGATTCGTCGGGACGCACGACGTATCGGTTGGTTTTATTGAATTTTATTGTTTTCAAAACTGGTTTTTTCAAAATCTTTGGGATCAAAAATCTTTACATATAATAGATGAAAAATTAAACTACCAAATGGGTTATGAAGTGCTATATATGGTTGATGACTTAGTTTAAGAAATTTTTCTCGAATTCCTAACAGACTGGTCAGAAATCGTCTTCGAACAGGGTACTTGAAGTCACAATTCTGTCCATATAACAGTGGGTTGTTTTTCATCGACTTGGCATCGACGCCACGGGTTGGTTTTTCAATGAGACTCGAAACTACCTATTGATGTTTCGAGAGGGTCACGTAGGCTTTCTTCGGAATGTTATAGATCACCATATGGTCGCGTATAAACAAAAAAAACAAAAGGGGAACTTGGGTACCTGACGGTGTTCAAAGTAGAGCACTGCTATGTTTCCCGAGTTTTTTTCCGATGATCGCCGGTGGAGGGGCGGCTGTCGGTCAGTACCACGGTGATCGCCGAGAGATTGGGGAGGCGCGTGCAACTGTGGGGAGATTATGTCGAAGGTGGTTAGGGTTTTCGAGGGTTTCGAGAGGAGTCCCACGCGGCGCGTTATATAGCAGTAGCTATCTGCTACTGTCGGGCAAGGATGGGATTAACGTGCTGGGGTTAGCCCCTTGCGGGCTGGGGCGGTTAGCCTGGCCCAAATGACTGGGCCGGGCTCTAACTTTTTTTTTATACTGAGCAGCTGAGCTGTTGTTTGGGGTCGACCACTTGGGCCTTCACGGTTTGGGGGAGGCAATAGCACTGTTCATTGAACAGTGCTATTCAATGAATTTTTTTTTCCTTATTAAACACAACATATAGATATATATATTACTAAGGATGTAATAAAATATATACACAATAAAAATCTAATTAAATCTATAAAAATCCTAATTTTCCCAAAATGTTACTACCATACTAGAATAAATACTTTGTATGAATTTACCTTTTATAATAACATATCTATTAAATAAATTATTAAATAGATTAAAAAGCTTATTAAAAATCTACATACTATAATTTAAAATAACCATAATAATAACAATAATAATATAATAACAATAACAACAAAAACAACAATGAATTAACAGGGATATGAATATTAGGGGAGTGTACATAATAATATTAATTTTGCCAAGAATATAAATTTTCAAGTCCCATAAATAATAAATAATTTAAACAAGCATTAAAATAAAAGATAGTCATAATTTGTTTTCATAATTTAAACAACTAAATATTTATGTAATAAAATATAAAAGAAAAATCCTCCAAAATTTTGGGAGATTACATCCTACCCAACTTATAAAAATTTTGTCCTCGAAATTAAAACAACCTTATATATATAAAGAAAAATATGACAATAAATCTAAATCTTAATAAAAATATATAGCGGGCTGAATACGAAGGGAGAGCAGGTAGTCAATCCGTAACTCGGTTTTTGTAAAGATGGAGGAGGTATTTATACAAGGATCTTAAACTGGTACCATATCCTACGTGACAAGGTGTTCTTGGTCTCGCAAGAATCATGGATATTCTGTTCGTCTGATGGAATGGCTCGATATTGCATGGTTAAACATCAATGGGATGAAAATGGATGTCTATGGTTCTTTCTAAGGAAGTCAGGTTATACATGCGGTGTAATTGAAAATGGGGTATAGGATGGTGTATTTGTGTGGGACATGTGAGTCATGTGTGTTGAGTGGCTCATCTAGTCTATGTAAGTGAAGGTTGTTGGAAGTAAATGGCCAATGTTGCGCTTCAAACATCAAAGTCACGGTAAGGTATCGAAATAATATGCGTAGAGATTTGGTGGCTTCCTCGCATCTAAAGTATACGAGTGTTGTGACGGAGGCACAGATTTTTAAGGCACGTCAGTCAAGAATTTTAACGAAGAAGCCAAGAGTTCTATTTATAAGCTTGCTAACCGATTGTCATGATATTTCTAATGGTATCAAGATAGTGCTCATGCATGTTGACCAAATTGATAAATGTATTGCCCAAATGCAAGGCTATGACTAAAGAATAATGGTAGAAGTGGAGTAATACCTGCCAGATCTCTAATCTCAGGATGGGGGTCTATCACAGCCATGGTAAATGCTTGCCCTTGTCTTGACGGCTCGGGACAATCGATAAGCCGATGTCGTTCCGATCCGCACCTCAAGCATAAGCCAAGACAAATCTGCCACCCGTCTCGAATATGGCCCTTCTTTCCGCAGTAGTTGCAGGTGGGCTTCTTATAGGGTGTGGGCCTCTGCTAGTACTGTCCTATAGGCCTCCTAGTTGGTCCACCTTGAGTCGCCCTAACTGGTGCAGCTACTGGTGTAGGGTGCCTCTATTCTTGTTGTTCCCTGCGAAGAAGCTCCTGGGTACGTGCTTCCAACAGGACAGCTGCATGAGAGACTCGAGACTGTGCGGTAGTGAAAGTCTTAAGTTCTGGTGCGAGCCCCTGGTGGAATCTCCTTGCCTTCTCCAGCTCTGTAGGGATTAATGTCTCACCAAATCTACTCAAACGGCTGAACTCTGCATCGTACTCATCTACCGACATGTTTCCTTGCTTCAGATAAAGGAACTGGTCATAGAGAGTGTCTCAAACGTGGACGGGGAAATACTTCTCATAGAATAGGTCGTAGAACTGCTTCCATGTGATTCCAGTGCCCAGTCGCCTCTCTTCAGCCTTCCACCAGTGATGAGCATTATCTTTTATGAGTAAGTCGACTGCTGTCATCCAATCATGTGCTGGCAACTGGGATGCCTTCAAGTATTTCTCTGTGCTAATAAGCCATGCGAAAACTTCTAAGGGACCCTCGGTACCCTTAAATTTCTTAGGGCCCATGTCGATGAAGTCTGCAATGGAGCCCAGATATGGTTGTGGAGCTGGAGTTGGATCTGGTACCGGGGCTAGTGGTGGAGATCTAGTGAAGTAGGTCATCATGCTCTGCCTCAACATTTCCATCTGTTGCCACTGAGATTGTAGCATAGCATACATGAACTGGGTGGTTGGGTCTGCACCAGTCGGAAGTGAGGGCAGCTGGGGTCCAGGCTGTGGTAAAAACTGTTGAGGCAATGGGGATAGTACAGTCTCTCCTTGTGGTACTGTAGTGGTTTGCTCAACCTGGCTAACTAGGGGCACTTGGGCTTCCTGCTGCACCATCGATGGGTTCGTGGTATTCTGCTGTGGCTCTAGCTGATACGGTATCACCGGGGTCGTTGGGGAAACCTGCTCTTCCTGGGAAGTTGCATCACCAGATGTGATGGCTAGGGTAGGGGCGTGTCCACTGTGTAGAGTCATAATACTGGCACGAAGATAAGGGCAATGTTAGAATAGATTCAGATAAGTTTTGAATCAAGCAATTGAAAGAGAGTTTAATAAAGAATTCAAAATGTCAACAACCAGTAGATGAGATCCTAGAGGGCAAATATGTTAAGCTAACCATATCTCAATCCACGTAAAATCGTACGAAAGACGAACCAATTGCACTATGGTTGATCAGACCACAATACACAGGTTCTGATAAGACAACGTATCAGTAGGCGCCCACCATAAAATATATGTCCTGAACAAGCTCGATGAGAGTAAGCTCGCAAAACTAGGCTATAAATAGCAACATTAGTCAAGGTAGTCCAATTACAAATACGCAAGATAATGAGGAAAGAAAATACAAGTAGTTTATGCTACTTAAGAATCTAAGTCGTGTCCGGTGTTCGTGCCTTTATAGTCGTCCTACTGTCTTCTTGTATAGGCCTTGGCTTAAAGTCAAAGGAATTTAGGTTGTGAGACTTCCTACCCAACTTATAAGAGTTGGACTAGTAGTATGATTGAATGGTGGAACATGACGACCTAGTACGCACGATAGTGGGATAAGGTTTACGGAAGAATAATTCAAGCAAGAAGCAATCAAGATAGACAGTTGGGAGTTTGAATTGAAGGTGAGATAGTATGTCATATATGTGGATGAGATCCTAAATTTCTAATCCTATACGCAGGCTTGCTTGGTACGGTAAGGTAACCAAACAATTTATCTTGACCTACATGGGCCACCACAAAAACATGTAACGCCCCAGTCCCAAAATACGTAGGACTAGGAACGTAGCATGCCAGCTGCATATATACGAGATATACTCCAATATATGGAAATCTCGAATATACACATAAGCTATTTTGTGAATAATAATAACAGACAGTCACAGGTAAAAGCTAAATCTCATCCACAGTAAATATAAAGAAAATGGTAACTCATGAATCAAAGTAAATGTCAAAATATAGCTGTTGACCGGGCGGAGACAAATCCACTACCGGCACTAGAATAAACTGAAAGGAAATAGAGTCCAACCTCTAAGATAAATAAAATAAGTGATGATGACTAAATAGGCTCCTCGACCCAATAGGGACAGCTGTGATCAGAAGGTACAACTCGCTCGAACGTGAAGGATGAGTCTATAGCGGAACCATACTCCTGCGGAAAGTCCTGCACACCTATACCTGGAGAGATCACCAGGTCCTCAGAGGGACGTAACAAGATACAAAAAGAACATGCCACATAAACTGAATAAATACTGCTCAATAAGAATAAGTAAAATCAGATCATAACATGGTCCAATACACACCTACTGAACGAGCGTACCATCCCCCCAACCAAACAAGGACAGGAGATGGTAAACTAATTCACGGTGACGTATCTTTCCATGCCATGAATCCAATATGGTATCCGGACCCCAACAAGGTTCAATACCTTCTCATCGAAGTAGTAAGTCACACCTACAACCAAACAAGGACAAGATGTGACGAACTAATTCGCGACAAGCTATTGTTCCAAGCCACGGTCAGATACAAGTACCCAAACCAAAAGTACGCGTACCTAACGGATAAAGGTGTCTAACCGTTCTAAGTGAAATGTAGTTAAGAACAATCCTTCCTGCGCATGGGCCCTGGCTAAATAGGATCGGCGTAGTCCCCCTTGGGTACCAGAGGCCCCATCAGTAAGAGCATGACGTTTCGCAGAATCGTCAGTGGCCGTCAGTAATCATGGATAATCTGACCCGCGTCTCCGACGGAGCTCACGGGTTACAAAAGGAAAAGTGCATCGAAGCCCATACGCTAAGGAATTGTCCTCCCCGTCCAATGCCTACTATATTGTATCCACAACAGTGAACCTCTATAACCGCTAAGTCCAACTAGCATGCAACCTCTATTAGCGGTTATTCCTATCGCACGGCTTATACGCACCGGTGGCCAGCCAGTCACACATGTCCGTATTCTACATGTGACACACAACTTCGTGTTACAACGTGTCAAGGCCAATAAATGCAACACACAAAGGTGGTCCATTAAATCTAGGTTTAGTATTTAAGAAAAATAATACACAGCAGGATATAAAAATGAACAGTAAGTTCTAAAAGTTTATGCCATGTATCACAGTTAAATTTGCATAAATAAAATAATAAACAATGCATGAAATATGAGCTAAATAAATAAACAGCTGGTGGCAAGGTATCTTGCCTGGAGGTAATGTGCAAAATGGCGACGCCTGATGACTCAAATCGTCAAAATGGGGAAGCAATGAAAGCCAACTTCTACGAACAACCTCGGATGCTGAAATAAACATCACGAACAGATTTGGCATAAAAAAATACCTAGGAAACGCCTGTCCAAAAGTCCAATTCTGGAACAGGGGCAAAATCATAATTTCGGATCAAAATGATGTCCGCCGTTGGACCCGTTTTGCACCGAAACGCGTGCCAGAACCTACGGTCTCTAAAGTCATCAAACTACATGTCTACGGAGCTGGTTTGAGGAAATGAACCCAACCGTATGTCCAAAGTCGGATTCCGGTGGGCTGTGCACAAATTCGCCCGTTAGAGCGGGTCGCGGGCCCGCCAATTTTGGCGTTCCGATCAACCTTCTCAGAATCGGACCAAACTTGGCATACGGGACCAAAAAATCGATACGGTCCTGATGGCGCAAGTTTTGCGTCGATCCGACGAACGTGCACGAAGTTATGGGCTAGTTTGCAAAACGTTGATACGAGGGTATCTCGACGGGTACGCACTGATTTCGTCGCGCATACGCAATAAAATCGAGTTCCGTCAGTTACCACACGTCGGTAACATCCATACACACCTTTCGATGCGTATGGTGCACGACCACGTCGCCAGATTCGTCGGGAAGCATGACGTATCGGTTGGTTTTATTAAAATTTCATTGTTTTAAAAACTGGTTTTTTCACAATCTTTGGGATCAAAAACTTTACATATAATAGATGAAAAATTAAACTACCAAAAATTAAACTACCAAATGGATCAAAAATCTTTCACAATCTTTGGACATGATCAGTCTGATCGCCGTCCTCCATATGCTTGGCGTCGGCTCCCTCCATAGAGTCGTCGACAAGAGGAATGTTGGACGAAGGATCAGGGATGCTGGACGCGGGATCATGAAGGCTAGACGACGAGGGAGGAGTCGCCAACCTGCTGGAACTGCCCTGTCCCGGTAATGGACCGGGAACAGAACGGTACAATAGCGTACTCGGAGATGAGGATGAGGGTACAGAATCTCCATCCCCAGCCCGAGGCTGACGGGACTGCCTAATATAAAATCCTCCGCGTCGTCCAGATGGTCTAGTCATACATGAAAATAACATATGACAATAAAACAAAAAAATATATTTATATGATAGACATCACAAATTTTTGAAAAATATCATAGTCACAGATAAAAGTGTCAATAAAGTGTCACTGAAGTGTCACGGATTTATATGATAGAAGTGTCACTAAAGTGTCAAATATGATGATAAAACAAACGTACAGATTTAATCCTCTTCTAAAAATTCATCTAGTTCGTTTAGCTCATCTATTTCTTCTTCTTCTTCTTCCTCCTCTACATCTTCACTTTCATCTGCATCTTCCTCTTCAGATAATTCTACTTCTTCTACCCAATTAGATGTGTAATGAGGAACTTTCGTCGTGTCCACTTCTATAATATTTGTTACAAGAGGTAGTTCATCCTCTTGATAAGCTATATCGTCAACCTCAAAGGTATTTTTAGCTTTGGTCTTGCATACTGCCCACCAGTCCAACCTGTTGTTCCCCGTTTAGGATAACTTGTGAAGTACACGAGATAAGCCTGACTTGATAGGACAAATGGTTCATAGGCTTGATATCGACGCCGATAGTTTATATCAACAAGACCGTGCTTGTCTACTTTCCAACCTTGACCTTCAATCGGATCGAACCAATCATACATGAATAACACAATCTTAGCAGGCTCTATTCCATAACTATATGTTAGCTCCACGATCTCCCGTAGCACGCCATAGAAATCGTTGCCCGCATTAACATCTTTGTAGTTCGAAGATCTGATACACAAACAGCTGTTTTTGGTGGAGTCGAGATCCACAAAGTTGTCTCTTATCGGGCAAGTTGTTGACTTGAACCTAAACCCATTAATACAGTAGCTTGGCCATATTTTTGCAGCATAAATTGGTCCCTTGGCTAGCATTCTAATAGACTCATTCTCAAGTCTTGCGTATGGACGATCGACCTAAATACCACGAAAGAAGCAATTAAGCTCATTCTTAATCAAGTGCATGTACAGAAAGGTAATTACAGAGTTCTCAAGTCTTACATATGCACTCAACCATGATGGAAAATAATGCCTCATTTCTTGTTCTAGTTCTTCTTCTGTTATGTGTGGCCTACCTGACCTCACGTCATCATTAAATATGTTGAAAACAACATCGTACAATTAATGTAATAGTATAATAATCAACACTATTAAAATAATGTAGACGTATTATTTACTTACCCCTCCAGTTTCTCTACTTCCTCTTCGTCGCAGTTGAGTAATACATACACCTGAGCAGCCCTTAGCTCATCATCGTTCAGATATCTCTTCTTCATTTTACCCGATGGCTTTCTTGGAGCATTGAATACCTTCAGTATTGTATCATTACTTTCATGGTCTCCGTCGTCATTTCTGGAAGCTCTCGTTCTATTAGTTGCAACATGAGGCTTGAAATACATCGAACAAAAGTTTGTAATCTCCTCGAGAACATAGGCTTCACAAATAGAACCCTCGACCCGTGCCTTATTTTTTACCTTTCTTTTTAGGTGATTCAAATGTCGCTCGAACGGGTACATCCATCGATATTCGACGGGTCCACCAACACGTGCCTCATAGGATAGATGAATCGGCAAATACTCCATAGAGTCGAAGAATCCAGGAGGAAACACCCTCTCTAGCTTGTATAGTGTTACCGCAATGCCCTTCTCTTGCTTTTCTAGACGATCAACGAGCAATTTCTTAGAACAAAGATCCCTGAAGAATATGCTAAGCTCCGTCAATTGATCACAAACTGCCTGCGGTAAGAATTTCCGAAATGCAATCGGAATTAACCTCTCCATGAATACGTGACAGTCGTTGCTCTTCATATCCGTCAATTTATTTTCCTTCGGATCGACACATCTTCTCAGATTTGACACATATCCGTCGGGAAATTTTAGGCCCTGGATCCACCGATAATGTCTCACTTTATCCTCCTTGTCCAGCGAGAAAATTGACTTCGGCAGGAACTGTTTTACATTCTGCTCTATCAAATGCAACGTAGGGCATTTGCATATTTCTTCTAAGTCCAACCTAGCCTTGGGATTGTCTTTCATTTTTCTCTTTACGTCCATCACAGTATTAATTATGTTATCAAACACATTCTTCTCAATATGCATGACATCAAGATTATGTCTGATCAGATTGGTACTCTAGTGTGGCAGATCCCAGAATATGCTCCTCTTTGTCCAGTTATGATCTCTACCAAATCCATCGCAATTGTACCCAGCTGTAGGATCTTCGATAGCACTTGGAAAATCTCTAACCTCCTCCCATATCGTGGTTCCACACCACCTTGGCGGTGGATCACCCTTCTCTACAACGTCGACACGGAATGCATTCCTGTTCCTTCTGAACGGATGATCTTTTGGCAGAAATTGCCGATGACAATCAAAGAAGCACAGTTTTCCTCCGTGTTTCAAACGGAAATCCTTACTACGGTCCATACAATACGGACATGAGAGATGACCATGAGTGCTCCATCTAGATAACATTCTATAGGCCAAAAAGTCGTTGATGGTCCACATATGGGTTGCCTTTATTTGAAAATTCTGCTTCCTAGAAACATCGTACGTGTTAGCACCTACTTTCCATAACTAATACAACTCATCTATCAAAGGCTGTAAGTACACATCAATGTTTCTCTTGGGATTGTTCGGACCAGGAATTATAACGGTTAGAAACATGTACTGAGTCTTCATGCACATCCAAGGCGGTAGGTTATACGGAGTGACAATCACAGGCCAGCACGAATACTGTGATCCCGAAAGACCAAAAGGAGTAAAACCGTCAGAAGATAGCCCCAACCTGACATTACGCGAATCTGAAGCAAAATCAGGATACACTCGATCAAAGTGCTTCCACGTTTCTCCATCGGATGGGTGATCCAATACTCCTTCAATCTGTTCTCGCATCTGCCAACTCATATTTTCGGCCGTCTCTTTCACCATAAATAATCTTTGTAACCGTGGCGTTAAAGACAAGTAGTGTATTGAATCGGTCGGTCTTCTTGCACCGGTAGACCTTCATGTACTAGTTGTCTTATAGCGATCAGCACCACAAAATCTGTACACATCTGCATCCTTGTCGTCTTTGTAGTACAGTATGCACCCATTGCGACAAGAATCGATTTTCTCCTATCCCATCCAGAGCGATCTCACCATCCTCTTAGATCGGTAGAAGTCTTTAGACAACTTAGCACCCGCCGGCAAGATCTCTATAATCAACTCCAACACTCAGTTGTAGCATTCTTGCGATATGTTAAAATCTGACTTAATGCTCAACAGTCTTGTAACCACCTCCAATGGTGAATGATCCTCACAACCAGGATACAATGGAGTCTTTGCATTCTCCAGCAACTCCATAAACTGTGCAGCATCGGCGTTCGGTGCCTCCTCAGGTGCATCATAAATGAAAGTAGGCCCCGCAGCGTCGAAAACCATGTTCACGCACCCGTAGTCATATGCATGATTATCTAAAACAAAATTAGGTCCCGCTTGCATATACGGCTCAACATAAGGCTCCGGCTCTGATGCTAAAGATACAAGTTCTCCGTGTGCGGTCCACTGATAGTAATTAGACGTGAAACCCCTCGAGTACAAATGATATGTCACTTCCACTTCTGGATAATATTTCACGTTATGACATTTTACACACAGACACTTAATTTTGGTGTCGTCCATGTACTGAGGGAACGCCTTAGCAAACTAAAGGAACTGCTCTACTCCCGCTATGTATTTATCCCGCACACCACACATATCATCAGGACGACGATTGTACATCCATGAACGATTGCGCAAGTAGTAATTTATATCCATTTGGAAATAATTCTGCAAAGATAGACACATATTATCCAATAGGCACAAATTCGTATATTATGTCTTATTATGGGACACACATTAGTAGCGGACAGTTACTAATAACAATGATATGCAATCTAGGTCAATCTAGGTTATACTAAGTCAAACAAGGTCAAGCTAAGTCAAACAAAGTCAAACAAGGTCAAAGTAGGTCAAGGGTTGACCTATAGTTGACTTTGTCAACTCTTAGTCCAATCTAGGTCAGATGTTGACTCTACTTTGACTTTCAGTCAAAATAGTCAACTTTGGTCAAACAAGGTCAAATCTAAGTCAAATATCCTATTTCTAGTCATTACCGACCAAGGTACCCTTTACCTTATCGCTATTGGTATCCCAATACCAATACCTTAAGTTGGTACCCTTTACCTTATCGCTATTGGTACCATTTACCTTATCGCTATAGGTACCCTTTACCTTAAGTTGGTACCCTTTACCTTATCGCTATTGGTACCCTTAACCAACCTAAAACTGTCCAAAATCCCGTATGAACTACAAATCTTATAATACATATCTTATTAGTACACACTGATTTAGGATGACCCCTGCCTGCCTACTGGCTCTTGTACACACTCATCTCACTCTTCATAGCTGCTTCCTTTAGAAAACAGGAACAGATACTATTTCCTGTACACAACTATACACCCACACTAATTTAAGCTATTTCTTCATACACACAGATAATTAACATACACACATACATATACCTTACTCCCCCCTAATCTTACCACTAGTCCTTGCCTTAAGAAGTTGTAATCTTAAGAAGTTGTAAGGATCGATTCTTCGGATGAATTAATCGATACGTGCATTGTATTTACTTTTTTCATTTACAAAGTATTAGGATTTTTCTAGGTGGTCAAAGACAATATATTACGGTTGTGCGTTTGGTTTGTATTGGTTCTCGTAGCATGATTTGTGGACTGGTTTGATGGTTCCTAAGGGGCTGTCATGGGGCTGTTTGGGACAGCTAGTGTGCTGTTTTAGGGGATCGTTTTAGGGACAGGAATGGGCTATCAATGGGAGGTATAATGACAGGTTTTAGGCTACTACATGGGGGCTAAACAGGGCTGGTATGGGACTGCAATTGGGGACTGAATAGGCTCAGTTTAGGGACTGTTATGGAGCTGTACAAAGGGCTGAATAGAGGACTGTTTAGGGACAGCTTGTATGCTTAGTTTAGGACTGTTTTAGAGTGCTTATGTGGCTGATACATGGACTGGTTTGAGGACAGATTTGGGCTGGTAATAGGACTGGATATAGGCTGTTATGGGGTGGTTTGTGACAGGTTTTTGGTGGTGGTTTGGGACAGCAAATAGGCCAAGCTTGGGACAGCTATGGGGGTGTTTAAGGGCTGTCAATGGGACAGCTACTGCCCTGCTACTGCTGTTGTTTAGTGCTGCTATTAGGAGCACTCCCCTCCCCTTTATACCCTCAATTTTCTCCCCTCTCTACACTCTCTATACTTCACTCTCTCTGACACACTACTCAAAACCAAAACCCCACACTCTCAATCCTCCTAACTCTCCAACTCTCCTTTCTAACTCTCTACCAATCCCTCTAATTCTCCCTAACATAAACACACACACACACTTACCAACTCTCTACCAGTAGGAACACAACAAAATCAATATAGAAGTCGGATCAACCTAATGTGTGTGTTCGTGTGTCCGTGTGTGTGTGTGTGTGTCCGTTTGTCCGTGTGTGTGTCTGTGTCCCTGTGTGTGTGGGGAAAGAGAAGGAGGAGGAGGAGTTAGGTTAGGGTTTACCGGAGAGGAGGAGTAGCTCGGATTGGGGGGAGAAGGAGCTCGAGGAGGAGGAGATTCGCCGGGGAGGAGGGATTCGCCGGGGGAAGGGGAGGGAGTCGTCGGGGGGAGGGATGCGCCGAGAGAACGAAATTTTCGAGTTTTCGAGTGAGGGGGAAAAAAGGAGTCCTGTGTCCTAAGTAAAAACGTTAGCGACGTCGGTAGTCGATGTCGCTAACAGTCGCAAACATTTTAATATAGGCGACATATTTTAACAATATGTCGCTGGACGTCGCTATTCAGTGACGTAATGTTCTAATGTCGCTAAACGTCGCTATTCAGCGACAGTTTGCGATATCATTAGAAGGGTGTCGCTATATTATATGTTTAGCGACGGAATTTTATTCCGTCGCTAAATAACGTCGCTAATAGAGCATATTTTAGTAGTGGTTTAGCGGGTGATCATGCGGCCCAGTTCAAGTGGGCTTATGCGGCTCTATTTTTGGGGGATCCTCATGTGGCCCAGTTCAAATGAGCTTATGTGGCTCTGTTTAGCGGGTGCTCAGGCGGTCCAGTTCAAGTGGGCTTATACGGCTCTGTTTAATGGGGCCTCATGCGGCCGAGTTCAGATGAGCTTATGCGGCTCTGCTTCGAGGGAGCTTATGCGGCCTAGTTTAAAAGCGCTTATGCGGCACAGTTTGAGGGAGCTTATGCGACACAGTTCGAGGGAGCTCATGCGGCACAGTTCGAGGGAGCTTATGCGATATAATTCAAAGGAAGTTTATGCGGCTCTGTTCAAAGGGAGCTTATGTGGCCCAGTTTGTAAAGTGCTTATGCGGCCACAAGATGACTCTTATGCGGCTCGGACATGAGGCATACCCCATGTAGCTTGGATATGAGATGTACATGCGGCACACACAACATAGTATGCGGATTCATCCAAATGAACTTGAACAGTTCAATGAAGACGAAGAAGGCCCACGAATAAAATATGTGGCGTAGCCATGATGGTTAGGGTTTTGAGTTCATACAATTTCTCTCAATATCCTTACCATCAATGGCGAGGTGAACGTCGGGATAAACTGTGGGCGCCTTAGTCGATGAGGAGGCCGTTTCCTTATCCTTCGCCGCAGCGCTAGAGGAAGCTTTGGGAGCTATTGATGATCGGAGAAGGAAGAGAAGACGGCGACTAAGGGAAAGAAAAGTTGAAGGGAAAAGAAATTAAAGAGTCTCTCTCTTCCAAAAGTACTCGTATTTATAGGCGGACAGGGGGGGTACGTAGACCGATAGACACTTCGAATTATGTGCTGCCTAGAAGATGAAACTGACTCTTGGATTTCTATCCTCCGTATGCAAATGATTTCTCGTAATCATCAAGACAAATCTAAATATTTAAAGCTAACTCTTGGGATCCTATCCCAAAAGACGGCTTTAAATCAAAGAAAATCAAAAGCAATTAAATGAGACGCCTACGTGGCACAGGACCAGAACATCCTATACGGCCAGAACAGTCTATGCGGCCAGAGCAGTCCATGCGGCCAGAACATCCTACGCAGCCAGAACAATCCATGCGGCCAGAACATCCTATGCGGCCAGAACAGTCTATGCGGCTAGAGCAGTCCATGCGGCCAGAACATTCTATGCAGCCAGAGGAGTCTATGCAGTTTGAAGAGCTTATGCAGACATAGCCATGCTTCTTATTCAAAGTTTTTCAATTTTACAAATTGAAAACTTTGAAAGGGGTCTTGTAGAAGCATGGAAAAGAACAGAAAAGTCCATGCGGCTCAAAACAAGGGGAGTCTCATGCGGATCAAGAATCTCTTAGAGCTTCATGCGGCTCAAAAGTCCCTTAGAGCTTCATGCGGCTCAAAAGTCCCTTAGAGCTCCATGCGGCTCGAAAAAAGCTACGTGGCCCTATGCGGTTCAAAAATAGGCCTCTACAGCTAGCTTATTAAATGCTCTGACGCGATGCGGTAGCTCGGACTCAAAGGATTGACAGCTCTGACATAAAGGTAAAATGATAACTCTGACATAATGACGTGCTCCTAGAGAGACGAGAAAAATCTTTATAGCTGGCACGATCCACCAATTCCAAAGCTCTTTATGCGGATCACTTCAAGGACTTCCATGCGGCTCTGACATGAGGCCACCCTCATGCGGATCAGTTGTGGAGGCCACCCTCATGCGGCTCGGTTGGTGAGGCCACCCGCATGCAGCTCAGTTGTGGGAGCCACCCTTATGCGGTTCAGATGGAAGACAACCCTTATGCGGCTCGGTTGGTGAGGCCACCCTCATCCGGCTCAGTTGTTGGGGCCACCCTCATGCGGCTCAGTTGCGAGGCCATCTTCATGCGGCTCGGTTGTGGGGGCCACCCCCATACGGCTCAGTTGTGAGGCCACCCTCATGCGGCTCGGTTGTGAGGCTACCTGTCACTACCACATTTCTAGTGAGAGGGTAATTTTTGACATTTTTGGGGTAATTTAAATTTATTAGAATTTATGGGAATTTTTAGGAATTATTTTGGAAATATTTGGACTAGATTGATTTTGACTAGTGTTGACCCTTGTAGACCAACATAGGAGCTAACCCTAGTTAGTATGGACTTGGTTAGGTTATGTGACTCTAGTCTAACCTAGCTTGACTTAAGTTAGTGGTAATTAGTTCATTAGATTTAAATTGAGGAATTAGGAATTTAATGGTTTGAGAAATGGCTTGTGATTTCACAAGTCATTTTATGACTTAACCTTATAGGACTAGCCACCTAGTGCAAACCCTAGTCTAGTCCACCATGGCCGGCCACCTTAGCCAACCTAGAGATTCCTCCACTATATAATCTCTCCTAAAATCTAGGGCTAGCCTCTTCTTTAGGAATTTATTTCAAGAGAAGAAAGAGGTGAGTCTCCATGTTCAAAAAACCATAAAAAATCCATTTCAGATCCTTTTTCCCCCAAACAAGTTACATTGGATCTTAATATTACTGTTCTTGCTGTTATTGGAGTTTTATTTCAGTTTGAGGATGATTTGATTGGATTTGGATATCAAGAGAGGAGCTCAACAAAGGAGATTTTTCTTGAAAGTTCATCCATAGGTAACTTTCTCATTTCTCTATGAAACTTCGATTTCTTTTCATGATTAGGAAGCCCTAGGAGTTCCCTAAGTGTCTGCATTAGTTTCGTGTCAGGTTTCATAGGTTTCGTGTCCGTTCTGGACACGTATCAGACCCTGTTCAGAAGTGTTTGTCGAAATGCCTCAAAGGGCATTTCGATTTCATTGTTCAATATTTTTGAATGGGAAATTAAGTTTTATCATTGCTTATTAATTTTTGTTCTTCTGAGTGGATTTTTGTGTCAGCTTGTGTCGATTTCGATGTATAGACACGCGTGGCATGGGGCAATGATTGACATCCCGTGTGTCAAGTCCCATGAGTCCCCGTGTCATGTCGAGGGAGGAATCGATTGTGCACGTGTCGTGCACTGTAGGTTTTCAGTATTCTGAAATGGCATTCCTATGTTAGGTTGATTTTAATGCTTTTAAATTCTGTTTTAATTAATTAGATAGATCCTAAATGTATTGTTAAACTCTGATTACATTAGGTTTACATGTAATTTAGGTTAATGTGGAAAAAGCTGGTTTCGAATTGGGTTTTCTATATTTTTCTGATACGCTTAGTGTATCAGCTATGCACTGTTCTTTATTGATCACTAACCTGTTAATTAGTATTTTAAATTTGCCATTTAAATCCTGAACATATGTATCTATTCATAGTAGATTAGTCTTACAAGCTGGAATAGGTTTTATGTACATTAAATCAATTTTGACACTGAGTTAGTGTTTGGTGACTGAACTCCCTTTTTCTGAGTTCAATGTTACTTGGTTTTGAATTGTGTATTAGATACACTGTCTAATTTAAATCGGAGAATTGTTTCTGTGATCATAAACCTGAGTTACCCTGGCATTTATTTTGCATTGTTGTTTTTTGTTCAAAAACCTTGGAAGGGACTGATCTAAAGACTAAATCTGGGAATGTTTAGGAATGGGGACTGTTTTGTTATGACTGAACCTGAGAGACTGAAACTGGGGTTCCTAATACCCTTCACTATTCCTGATTTTTCCCATGCCACTGTTTTTTCCAGATTTTTATTCATCTAGTTATACACACTTAACCCTTTCATGTATGCCTCACCCATCATACACACACACACACATTGCTTTCATGTTCTCACACCACATACACACACTTATACTCTCTCTCTCTCTTTTCCTATTCCTCTTGATTATAGGTTGATATATAGGTTTGTTTGCAATACATAATATATGTATATATGTTAAGCCTATATATATATATATATATATATATAAATATATATATATATATATAAATATATATATATATATATATATATATATATAAATATATATATATATATATTTTATATATATATATATATATATAATGTGATGTGATGTGATGTTCCTAATAGTTGCCCTATAACCTAGGTAATGTACACATATAGGTATGTAATGTAAATATAGGGTACATAGATATTTGTGCTAAATAATTTTGTATGCTAGATGTTAGTTTAACCTAGTGATTGTGTAGGAATACTAAGCTAGACTTGATTAGACTAGGGTAGACTAGTTTGACCTAGTCTAGACTTGGTTGACCTAGTTTGACTTCTAGTGTTGACCAGAGTTGACCAAGAGTTGACTTTGGCCTAGATTTACCTAGAATCATGTAGAATGCATAGTAGGACTTTATTTACCATTTTGGACTTGTTGTGACTTGTGCTGTTCTGATTAGGAGCCAGATACCACTCCTCGGATAGTACTTTCATATTGGACACTCAGATACCAGGCGAGTACATTCTCTGATCATTTTATATCCTGCTTAGAATTATTTCCTGCATTAAATTACTTTACTTGTACTGTCACGTTGGTCACACGGATTGGTACTATATGGATCCCTTCTTGAGATGTTATCCTTAGGGAGCATCGGGTACTACATGTTCTGTGCGTTTCACTTACATGGCGTATCACAATGCTTCATTGGTTCTTTGATCTCTTGTGACATATACTCTTATGATCACAGAGTCTTCCTGGAATCCTTATCCCATTTATTGGGTCTCCTAGAATCCCCATTTATGGGACATCCATGTATCACCCTTCGGGGGCCTGTGCATGGAATCATAACATAACCTGGTTGGATCCTTGTGTATTGATTGGGGGTACGGGGGAGTAGAAGTGGACATGTGAATAATACACCAGTAGTGTAGCATCAGAATCATTCCATAGTGTAGCATCAGAATCATCCCATGCCATTTACATGTCCATGTTGTACTCTGACTCACTAGCCACATGTTAGTTCTCTATCTATAGTAGATATTTCTATTACAGCTTTATCTCCTTGTTTACATACTGCACTTCTTTCAGTACTTGTATCTCACTTTACTGTATGATTATATTTTCTAACCTGCTATGAACTGTTGAGATGTACTGTGCTCGCTCCGGTCCTAACTGGACCTGTTAAAATATTACAGAGGACGAGGAGGAGGCCTGCCTGGACACTTTCTACGGGGCAGCCTTAGATGACACCTACGAGCTGGACCCTCAGGAGGACCCAGCTCTAGCTGAGGATATCACCCCGATTGCCTAGACTAGATTAGTTAGGCTTATCTTCTTTTATGTAGTCTTGAGACATGTTTTAGCTAGACTTTATTCTGAGTTCTGAGTTGTATATATTCTTTCATTCTGTATCTGAGACCATGTACTTCTGGATATTTGCTGGGATTATCTTAGACTACTTTTTCATCTATTTGTTTCCTTGAGTTCTATTTCATATCGTGCTATCTCTTCCTTAGTTGTGATTGAGTTTATTACTACTATGTCACCCCCATTCGGGGAGTATAAACTGTTTATATATATATATATATTGTTAGATGTATGTTGACCTAGGACAGTGTTCTACCGCCGACACTGCGGCGTAGGCTGGATGTACCCAAGTCTCGTGCCCTTACTCTAGGGTGCGGGTCGTGACACGTTTTTAGTGGTGGCCCATGCAAGTCTAGACTAGAAGTGTAGTGGTATTCGAACTAGAGTATCACTACAGCCTGCAGTAAGGTATAGGACATTAATTTTAAGATACTCAATCACTTTAGAAAAAATTCTTTTATTTTGCCATCTAAATCCTTATTGTCAGCTGATCCTTTGAATTTTTAACTGTCCGACTTTGTTATTTCGCTTCTTTCTCAGAAATTGATACTCATGTTTGTCTATCTTCAGGATGGTAGAGACTAGATCGCAGCGTACCATCCATGGGGATGCTATAGAGGGGACTGCTACCTCCCAGCCAGTACAGCGAGGCCAGGGGACTGTAGCTCCTGCCACCTCGGCTCGTATTGAGACCTCGGCAGCCGCAGTAGGGGGTATGCATCCACCGACTCGGAGGCAGGACCCGGTCATTCCAGAGGATCCCTTCCAGCAGTCGCCTCCAGGATACGTAGACGCAGCTCAGATGTTCGCGTATTTCCAGCAGTTCATGGACCGACAGCAGGTTCGACAGGACAGGGGCATGGAGCTGGCCGTTACGACGGTTGTAGCTCGACCAGTGGTCCATCAGCCGAGGACACCGGGGATCGAGCAGTTTCAGAAGATGAGCACCAGAGACTTTCTGGGGACAGAGGGGATCCTAAATGTCGATGAGTGGATCGAGCATATAGAGGAGATCTTTCGCTTGGCCAGGATACCAGCAGATCTTCAGATCAAGGCCGCAGCTAGCCGGATGCGAGATCTTGCTCGCACCTGGTATCAGTCAGACCCCAGGGTGGGGGTAGCTGGACAGACTTGGGAGCAGTTCAAGGGCTTCTTCAAGAAGAAGTTCTTCCCAGATTCAGCACTCAGAGCCTTAGAGACGCAGTTCGAGAGCCTAGTCCAGGGGAGTCTCTCAGTGGAGGAGTACGCCGGGGAGTTCGGCCGCCTCGGCAGGTTTGTGGAGGGCTTGAGCGAGACGGCAAAGGCCCAGAGGTTCCGGAAGGGTC
Source organism: Iris pallida (assembly GCA_029216955.1). Classification (NCBI taxonomy): domain Eukaryota; kingdom Viridiplantae; phylum Streptophyta; class Magnoliopsida; order Asparagales; family Iridaceae; genus Iris; species Iris pallida. Next base: position 39,820 of record JANAVB010016360.1, on the reverse strand, counting down.
TAGTCAAGGAGGTCAAGTCCATGACCAACGGCAACCGGGATGCCATGTTCGAGGAGATCTTGACGGGAGCCTTATTGGCAGAGGATGATCTTGAGCTTAGGCTCGAGAGGGGAGAGACCCAGTTGGGGGCAGCAGCAGCAGCGGGGGCCAGGCCAAGAGGCCCCACTTTCAGCATCAGCAGCTGAGGCAGTTCCAGCTGCAGCCAATTCAGTAGAGGCCAGTTCATCAACAGCAGCAGCAGAGACAGCACTAGCAGGGCCAGAGGCAGGTTATCACTTGTGTCTACTGCAAGAAGCCTGGGCATGTCGCCAATGAGTGTCGGAAGAGGCTGGGCCAGTGCCTAGTGTGTGGTTCAGCAGACCACCAGATGAGGGAGTGCCGTATGGGACGAGCAGCTCCGGGAGGTGGAGTCAGAGCTCCAGCAGGCCAGCAGAGGGGACCAGCCCTACAGACGCAGCAGCAGAGGTTCGTCCAGCACCAGCAGTAGGCTAGGGGAGGCCAACAGGGGCGAGGATTTGCCATGGCAACAGAGGATGCGGAGGTCATCGGAGAGCTGATTGCAGGTTCGATTCTTCTCGACTCCAGTCCAGTATTTGTATTATTCGATTCCGGTGCTTCGCATAGCTTCATATCAGTATCTTTTACGATTAGACACGGTATCGTAGCTGAATCGTTGCTTAGGACTTACAAGATCACGACCGGGGGGTGGCATTATCCTCGTGAGTGATGTTTGTAAGGGTCGGAGAGTAGTTTTGGAAGGCCGTGAGTTAGAGGTGAGCCTGCTCGTAATGCCATTGTCGAACTACGATATAGTACTAGGCGTGGATTGGTTGAGCAGGCACCACGCCAGCATTGATTGCAGAGGGGGTAGAGTTCTTTTCAGAGCGCCGGGGGAGCCAAAGTTCGAGTACTCCAGACGTCAGGCAGAGCAGAGCAGCGGAGTCTTCTGTGGAGTCTCGGTCGAGGAGCAGACGATTCCACACCCCTTGATAGCAGATTATATGGATGTTTTCCCAAAGGAGTTGCCAGGATTGCCACCAGACAGAGACATAGAGTTCTCGATAGACTTGGTTCCAGGAGCGGAACCCATCTCTCAGCATGTCTATCAGGTGAACAACAGCGAGCTGGTGGAGCTGAAGAAGTAGGTGGATGAGCTACAGGACAAGGGCTTCATCCGCTCGAGTTCGTCGCCATGGGGTGCACCAGTATTGTTCGTGCCAAAGAAGGATGGGTCAGTACGCATGTGTATTGACTATAGGGCACTCAACAACCTCACGATCAAGAATAAATACCCACTGCCCGGATCGATGATCTATTTGACAAGTTGAGCGGAGCTCGGGTATTTTCCAAGATTGATCTGAGGTCGAGATATCACCAGGTGAAGGTGAAGGGGGAGGATATTCACAAGACCGCTTTCAGGACGCGGTACGGACAGTTCGAGTTTTTGGTTATGCCGTTTGGGCTAACCAATGCACCAGCAGTGTTTATGAAACTTATGTGTTCCATCAGTATCTGGATCAGTTTGTGGTGGTGTTCATTGACGATATCTTGATATATTCCAAGACTGAGGAGAAGCACGATGAGCATTTGAGGATAGTGCTGGAGATTCTCAGGAAGGAGCAGCTTTACGGAAAGCTCTCCAAGTGTGAGTTCTTCTTGGACCGGGTGGACTTCTTGGGGCATGTGGTGACTGGAGATGGTATCTCAGTTGACCCCAAGAAGATTGTAGCAGTTGAGGCATGGGCAGCACCGACTTCAGTTGCGGAGATCAAGAGTTTCCTGGGGCTGGCAGGATATTATCGGAGATTCGTGCAGGATTTCTCCCGGGTTACGGAGCCGTTGACTCGGTTGACCCAGAAGAATGCTGAGTATGTTTGGTCAGAGGAATGTCAGGCAGCTTTTGATGAGTGGAAGAAGCGGCTGACGACAGCTCCGATTCTGACATTGCCTTCAGGATCAGGTGGTTTCACTATATATAGTGATACTTCAGGGAAGAGGCTGGGTTGTGTCTTGCAGCAGCTTGGGAAGGTGATTGCCTATGCTTCCAGGCAATTACGTCTCCATGAGAAGAACTACCCTACCCACGACCTGGAGCTGGCAGCAGTGATATTTGCTCTGAAGCTGTGGAAGCATTATCTGTATGGTGAGAGGGTGGAGATCTTCACAGATCACAAGAGTTTAAAGTATGTGTTCACTCAGAAGGAGTTGAACATGAGACAGCGCAGATGGCTAGAGTTGATGAAGGATTTTGACATCCTACTTCAGTATCACCCAGGGAAGGCCAATGTGGTTGCCGATGCCTTGAGTAGGTATCCGACAGCCATGTGTTTGACCATGGATCGGCATTTGCTTGCCGACTTGGAGAGCCTTGGGATTGAGGTGATCGTGCCCGGAGTACAGATGCAGTTATGGAGGATGCAGATTCAGTCAGACTTGGTGGAGAGGATCAAGTCGGCACAGTTTGAGGATGTTGCTCTGCGATGTCTCCAAGAGCAGGTTCGAGCAGGATTGTTGGAGGGTGAGTTTTCTCTTGCAGAGGATGGTGCCTTGAGGCACGGTTCCAGGTTATGTGTGCCCAGCGGAGATCTCATGGAGCAGGTTATACAGGAGGCCCACAGATCTCAGTACTCTATACACCCGGGTGCCAACAAGATGTACCGAGATCTGCGGGAGCATGTTTGGTGGTCAGGGATGAAGCGGGAGGTGGCTCGCTTCATGGCTAGGTGTTTGGTCTGTCAGCAAGTCAAGGCAGAGAGACAGAGGCCCGGTAGATTGTTGTAGCCGCTGCCCATTCCCGAGTGGAAATGGGAGCATATCACTACGGACTTCGTTTCAGGATTGCCGCGTACTCCAGGAGGGAAAGACGCGATTTGGGTCATTATTGACAGGTTGACCAAATCGGCCCACTTCTTGCCATTCAAGGTGGGTACATCTACAGAGAGGCTGGCGGAGATGTATATGTGGCAGATAGTCAGAATTCACGGAGTTCCAGTCAGCATTGTCTCAGATCGGAATAGCCGTTTTACTTCCTATTTCTGGAGGAATCTGCAGACCAGTTTGGGCACTCAGCTCAAGTTCAGTACTGCATACCACCCCCAGACGGACGGACAGTCAGAACGGACTATTTAGACACTTGAGGATATGCTACGGACGTACGTCCTGGACTTTAGAGGTTCCTGGGAGGATCATCTTCATTTGGTGGTGTTTGCCTACAACAGTAGTTTCCTGGCCAGCATTGAGATGTCACCTTTCGAGGCTCTGTACGGGCGTAGGTGCCGTACACCCTTATCTTGGGATGATATTGGTGAGCGAGCTTTACTGGGGCCAGAGATGGTTGTTGATGCAGCCGAGAAGGTGAAGCTCATCAGGGACACACTTTACGTGGCACAGGACAGACATCGGCACTGGGCCGATAGCCACCAGAGGCCGTTGGAGTTTGAGGTACAGATTAGAGTAGGATTAGATTTAGGTTTGTTTGTTTGTGATTTTTGATCATGTTTGTTTATTATAATTAATTGAGACCTTGCTTGTGATTAGGTCGGAGACCAGGTTTTCTTGAGGATATCTCCGACTCATGGTACGATATGTTTTGGTGGAGGCGGAAAGCTTAGCCCGCGCTTCATCGGCCATTTCGTTATCAACGGGAGAGTCGGTGACGTTGCATACAGGCTAGACTTGCCGCCTATGCTTGTGGGGGTCCACAACGTATTCCATATATCATAGTTGAGGCGGTACGTGGCTGACCCTAGCCATGTGCTCGATCATTCAGAGATAGAGATTGGGCCTTCTCTCAGCTATCCAGAGCAGCCAGTGGAGATTCTGGATCGACGGAAGAAGGTTCTGAGGAACCAGGTGATACCCTTGGTACGCGTCGTATGGAGGCATCATTCTCCAGGAGAGTCTACCTGGGAGCGGGAGGATGAGATGCGCGAGCGCTACCCTTATCTTTTTGGACCGTGAGGTTTGCTTTCTATCCTTCTCATCAGTTGTATTTCGTCTTTCAATTTCGAGGACAAAATTCTTTTAAGGAGGGTAGATTTGTCACTACCACATTTCTAGTGTGAGGGTATTTTTGATATTTTTGGGGTAATTTAGATTTATTAGAACTTATTTGAATTTATGGGAATTTTTAGGAATTATTTTGGAATTGTTTGGACTAGATTGATTTTGACTAGTATTGACCCTTGTAGACCAACATAGGAGCTAACCCTAGTTAGTATGGACTTGGTTAGGTTATGTGACTCTAGTCTAACCTAGCTTGACTTAAGTTAGTGGTAATTAGTTCATTAGAATTAAATTGAGGAATTAGGAATTTAATGGTTTAAGAAATGGCTTGTGATTTCACAAGTCATTTTATGATTTAACCTTATAGGACTAGCCACCTAGTGCAAATCCTAGTCTAGTCCACCATGGCCGGCCACCTTAGCCAACCTAGGGATTCCCCTACTATATAATCCCTCCTAAAATCTAGGGCTAGCCTCTTCTTCAGGAATTTATTTCAAAAGAAGAAAGAGGTGAGTCTCCATGTTCAAAAAACCATAGAAAATCCATTTTAGATCCTTTTACCCCCAAACAAGTTGCATTGGATCTTAATATTACTGTTCTTGCTGTTATTTGAGTTTTATTTCAGTTTGAGGTTGATTTGATTGGATTGGGATATCAAGAGAGGAGCTCAACAAAGGAGATTTTTCTTGAAAGTTCATCCATAGGTAACTTTCTCATTTCTCCATGAAACTTCGATTTCTTTTCATAATAAGGAAGCCCTAGGAGTTCCCTAAGTGTCTGCATTAGTTTCGTATCGGGTTTCATAGGTTTCGTAT
>JANAVB010016360.1:0-30000 GCA_029216955.1 Iris pallida | reverse complement strand
ATTAATTAAATAATAATAAATCACATAAATGCAATAATTCCAAATAAATCCTAGAAAATTACCAAAAGACCCTTTTAGGCTAAAATCACTAATTTGATGTTCTAAGCCTATGGCTAGGCTCACATGGTCATGGCAACTTCTAGGTTAAGGAATAACTAGGGTTTACACTAGGGTTATACTAGTAAGTCACAAAGTCATAAGTCATGACTTAGAAAATGGTTTTAATTACACTAGAAATCACCAAAATTCATATTATGCCTAAAACACCATTAATAAATAATAAAAATAATAAATTTTCAAAAAATACCCCAATTTCAGAAAATTGGGTGTTACAAGTCGACCCTCCTTAAAATAATTTCGTCCTCGAAATTTAGATGGTCGTACTCCTCCTAGGTCAAACCTCCAACAATCAGGGTCGAAGCTACTACCTAGCTACATGCAAGGTCAACAAGCAAAATATGGGTAGTAGACCTATACTGGGTCATGTCCAAAAATTGGCTGGCAGTTTTTGATCATAAGGTGTCCTTAATTCAAATCGAAATCAAAAGTAACTCCATGGGGTAAATCAGGATGGAGCCTCGGGTCAGGAAATCTTACTAAGCAAATAAAGCACACGATGGTATGCCTGAGTGGGACACTAAGGTCATGGGTGTAGAATGTCATGTCTAGGTCATATATGTGAAGTCAGTTTTGAGAAAACAACTAGTCTTGTGCTCATAATTTAAAAGTCACGATAATGTGCCTACGATGATCATAATTTAGAGTGGGAAAGATATATGGCCTAAATTGAACCGGAAATTGTGATGCAATAGTAGTATAAGGGGCAGGTTAAGTGGGACAGTCCTGGTCATAGGTATAGACTGGGAAGAATAGGAAACAATAAATCACAGGGCTAAAAGGGTTACCATTCTATGGTCAGAGCTACTCTATCAATTCTAAGTCAAAGGCATGACACATACATTAATTTATTTAAGGGAAAATCATTGACAAAGAAGTTACTCAAGAATTATATTAATAGCTAAAACTACTCCTACTCCTCTCCTACTCCTAAGTAAGAGATGAAGAAACAAACAAACAATCGACAAAATCAAAAAGAACTACCAGGTCAAAACTGATCACTAATAAAGAACAGGTAGGAGCAGATGGAATTGGATTTTAAGATAGATATAATGAAGCAAGGTGGAAGGAATTTAGAAGAACAGAACCTGCAAGCACATCGCCAACTGCCTGGGCATCCTCAACTGTCATGGCGTAGGCTCGCCCCTGCTGACCTCTTCCAGCCTGTTGCTGAAACTGCATAAATCTCTGCTGTGTGGCTGCCTCTGCTGACCTACCGGGGCCTTGGCTCCTGCTCCTGGTGCTGCTCCTGTGCTACTCTACCTATGTACTGGGAACACTCCTCAGCTGGTGGTCCGCTGCCCCACATAGTAGGCACCAGCCTAGCCTCTTCCTGTACTCTCCCCATCCATGTGGCTTCTTACAGTAGGGACAACTGGTAGTCTGTGCTTCGGGGCTGCTGATACTGCTGTGGCTGCCTCTGCTGATGCTGATAGTGAGGCCTCTTGGCCTGACCTCCACTGCTGCCGGCTCCTGTGTATCACGGCCCCTCTTGAGCTTCAGCTCAAGATCATCCTCAGCTGCCATCGCTCCTGCCAGAATCTCCTCAAAAGTGGCATTCCTGTCACTCTTGGTCAAGGACTTGACCTCCTTGACCAAGCCCTTCCTGAACCTCCTCGCCTTCGCTGTCTCGCTAAGGCCCTCTACAAATCTGCTCAACCGGCAAAACTCACCGGAATACTCCTCTACAGTCTGGTTCCCCTGAACCAGGTTCTCGAACTGGGTCTCCAAAGTCGACTGCCTGATCCGGGAAAAACTTTCCCTTGAAGAGCTCCTTGAAAGCTCCCCATGTCTGTCCTGGAGTGCCTACTCTCGGGTCCGTCTGATACCAGGTACGGGCAAGATCCCGCATCTGGCTGGCTGCTGCCTCTATCTGGAGTCCGGCTGGTATCTCCGCCAGTCGGAAGATCTCCTCAATGTGCTCAATCCAGTCGTCAGCATAAAGAATCCCCTCTGTCCCCAAGAAGTCCCTGGGGTTCATCTTCTTGAACTCCTGAATGCCCGGAATCCTCTGCTGCCACGGCTGTCCCGATCCTCCTGTGGCTGGACAGCCAACCTCTCTATCGTCGCTCTAGCCAGCTGATGAACCTCATCTATGCCCCTGGTAAACCGTCGTATGACGCTGCTGCTGAGCCTGCTGCGACTCTAGGAAATGCTGGAAGTATGTAAACATCTGTGCAGCATCCACTAATCCAGATGGCATCTGCGGCTGGAACTGCTGCTGGTGCTGCTGAAACTGTGGCTGACGAAACTGCGGGGGAGGCACATCTGGGTAGCTGGGATGGTCCCTCGAATAGATAGAGGTGCACCCCCAAATGTGGCAGAAACTCACATGAGCTGGAGTAAGGGGAGCTGCAGTCCCCGGGTCCTGGTGAGCTGGACGAGAGGTGGCAGACCTCTCAGTGGTGTCACCTGGACCGAGACGCTGCGATCGTGTCTCCACCATCCTGAAGACAGATCAATAAGGAAGTCAATAACGGTACAAGGATGATAGTATCGAGAAGGACAATATGAAATAGATTATACAGATTTGAACAAGAGTCAGTAGATTCAAATCTATGGAAATTTTCCTAATTGTGATTGAGTATCCACTCTTCTAAGCCTATTTCTCAAATCCTATCACAGGCTGTAGTGATACTCTAGTTCGAATACCACTACATAAATAGGACCTGCATGGGCCACCACTAAAAATGTGTCACGACCCGCACCCTAGAGTAAGGGCACGAGAAGTGGGTACGTCCAGCCTACGGCAGTGTCGGCGGTAGAACGCTGTCCTAGGTCAATCATCTAACAATATAAAAGTACCTGTACAGTTTATACTCTCCGAATGGAGGTGACATAACAGAATACAATCTCAATCACATCTAGGTAGAAGAATGAAAGATAGATAGATAGACAGATGGTAACTCAAGAGACAGTACAATAGATACAATAAGTCTAAGTGTCTAGTATAACATAACGTCCAGAATGTCAACTCATAATACAAATAAGTCTAAGAGTCTATATATCTCAACATCTCAAAATACAACTCAGATGTGAGACAAAATGATAATAAAAAAGACTGTCTAGCTAAACTAGCCTAGACTACTGGGGCAACATCCTCAGCTGCAGGTGGATCCTGCTGAGGGTCCACAACATAAGTATCATCTAGTCCTGCTCCGTAATAGGTAGACACCAGGGCCTCATCCTCATCCTCTGTAATATTTTCAACAGGTCCAGTCAGGACAGGAACGAGCACAATACATCTCACGCAGTGCATAGTATGATAGGAAATATAAAGCATGCAATAGAGTAAAATACAGGAACTGCTGAAGGAAGATACATGTAGTAAAAGAGATAGCTGTAAAGGAAATATCTACTGTATATAGAGAACTGTAAGTGGCTAGTGATGTAGAGTACAAGATAGGCATGTGAATGGCTAGAATTTATACATGATTACACTACTGAGTTTGCACATGATTATACTACTTTGGAATTATTCACATGTCCACTTCTACCCCCGTTTCCCCAATCAATACACAAGGATCCATTCAGGTTACGTTAAGATTCGTGATAAGCCCATAATTGGGTGATACGTGAGTGATTCATGAAGATTCATGAAGGCTCGGTGATCATGAGAGTACATGAGTCACTAGCTGATACATGAAGATACATGATAATAGAAGCATGAGATACATGATGTAAGTGAAACACACGTGACAAAAGTATCTGATGCTCCCGAGGGGGATAACATCTCATGAAAAGATCCATATAGTACCAATCCGTGATAACAATCGTGTCAGCATCAAGTAAAGTAATCTAGAGCAAGAATATAAATCCTGGCAAGTATGAAACGGTCAGAGAATGTACTCGCCTGATAACTGAATGTCTGAAGAGGATATACTGCCTGAGGAGAGATGTATGGCTCCTAATCAGAGCAACACAAGTCACAATATCCACAATGGTAAAAATAGAGTATACAATGCATACTACATGATTCTAGGTCAATCTGGTCAAAAGTCAACTCTTGGTCAACTCAACAGTCAAACTAGGTCACAGGAGTCATACTAGGTCACAGGGAATCAACTAAGTTAAATAAAGTCAAACAAGGTCAAACAAGTCAAGGTTAGTCAAATCTAGGTTAAAGTCAACTCTTGGTCAACATTCTAATCAAACTAGTCAAATACTAGTCAACATGATCAATCTAGGTCAAGTCTAGGTCAAATTTAGACTAACTAAGGTTTTGGGTCAAACAAAGACTAGTCAACAAGGTAATTAGGTCAATCTTGACTAATGGTCAACTTCTAGTCAATACTCCATAAGACTAACTCAAACCATGACACAACCTCTAAGTATTCCACTTAACCCCATACATATTAATCTACATAGGACTATCCTCATAATCCATATGGTTAACCTAATCATCTATTAGGGTTTAGTCAAACCTTAGTCAAATAGTCCTTCTATGTTCATCCAAGTCATTCTAGGTCAATTAGGTCAAGGTTTGACCTATAGTTGACTTTAGTCAACCATGGTCAACAAGGCTACCTAGGTCAACCATTCAAGAGCTAATTAGGCCAAGTATAGGGCAACCCCTATTAGCCATAGGCTAGTATATCTAGGTTCCATAGGCTATATCATATAGGTATCTACCTTATATAATATATATACACATATATATATATATATATATATATATATATATATATAATATATATATATACACATTATACATATATATGTAATACTCCTATGCCATATATATATATATATAGATACAATATATAATCTAGCACAATATACATATATAAAATATATTATATACAACTTATATATAATACATATACATAGAGAGAGGAAAGTGAGAGAGAATAGAGAGAGTGAAAGAGTGAGAGAGATATGGGAGTGTGTGTGGGGGGTGTGTGTTGACAGTGAAGGAGAGGGGGGTTCTCTGTCTCAGATTTCTGAGAAGGGGGTACACAACACACACACACACATTAACATATATACCTATTTATATACACACATATCTACATAATACACATCCATATACTCTAAGACACACACCTACACACTCACATACATACATACATGTATATCACATAAATATACATATATATATACATGAAAATCATTTTGAAATTGGATTTTATAAACTGGAAAATACAGGAAATACTGTTCACCACTGAACAATAGGGGAAAACCCAAATCGAAACCAAAAATCAAGCTAATACCCTAATCTAATGGTTGGTAATCGTGCCCCCATATGTGTACGTGTTGTAGGTGGCCATAGGTGTCCACCACGATACGACACAACGTGTCCAAATGTCAAAAACCCAAATCGGGTAAGTTTCAGACACTGTGCAGTATCACAGCGTTGTGCAGAGATGCACACGCGTGTAGGACACGACACAGGTGTCCAAGTGTCTCGTGCACACGTGTCTAGGTTCGCCTAGGGTCAGGCTAGGTGTCTAGGTTCCTGCACCGTGTCCAAGTGTCTCCAGGACACGGCACGAAGCCCGTATCAGTCGAGAAAACTCGACTGATACACGCGGTTTATAATGCGTCGTGCAGCGGCGGGCGCGCTGCGCCATGGACACGACACGAGCCACGTGGGGCCTCGTGATCATGTCCACGTGTAGCCCACGTGTTGGGCTACACACTCGTGTCACCACGAGGTGTCCTCGACTCGTGTCCACGCGACACGAAGGCCGTGTCTAAGTCGATTTTTCGACTGAACGCGCGCGTGTGTGGCCAGTGGGCCCCGATTTCGTGTCCGATACGAAACGATACGACGTGAAACTTTGGGGGCATGTTCGTAGACATTGCCCCCGTGTCCATGCCAATTTTGGCGTGTCCACGTGCTCTGTGCAGTGAGCACGAGCAGCGGGGTAGCAGGGCACTGTGTGTGTATCGTGCAGTGAGTTCGTGTCCGTTTGGACATGGACACGACTCGGATTTGTGCTCAGTCATAGGGTTTCGTGATCAGCATGCCAAGGGCTACCCAAATGTGTAATTTGTTTTGGAAAACAACAACTTTTATTCCTAAGTGGCATTTTATCAAACACAGTTATTTAAACACAGATACGTGTCCGATACGGACACCAAACCAAATCTATTTTCTACCAAACTTGACCTACAGTTGGGGTATACCTATATGCATGCATTTATGAAGAAAAATCAGAATATTAACTAGGTTTGAGGACATTTACCTATGAGTGCAAAATCAATAAAAAAGCCTAGAATAGGGGCTGTCCACTTCTCTTGGTGATGCCCAAAGCTCCACAAATCCTTGATAGCAAGCCCTAACTAGTATCCTCTAGTGTAGGGGAGTCCAATGCAAGAAACTAGAGGTGATTTAGCTCAAGAATGATCAAGTTATGGTCTTGTGAAGGAAATGGAATTTCTAGGTTTAAAATTCATGTAAATTGATCATGAATGAAATGATAGGTTAATATAGGAAGGGGGGGTAGTGTAGGGGGGTGCCCTTGGACGGCCATGGCAAGGAAGGTGTCCTTGGCCTTCCTTCAAGGTAAAGGCAAGGACTTTGGTGCCAAAGGGTTGATATTTTGAGTGTTTTATGGAAAATATCTCATAAGGTAAATATCAAGATATTTTTCCTACTTTAACCAATGTAAATATCTATCCCCTTAGCATTCTAGGTTAGTAACTAATCTCTAGATTAGGCTAAACTTGGTTAGGGGCTCTCATGATACTAATCAATTAATTAAATAATAATAAATCACATAAATGCAATAATTCCAAATAAATCCTAGAAAATTACCAAAATACCCTTTTAGGCTAAAATCACTAATTTGATGTTCTAAGCCTATGGCTAGGCTCACATGGTCATGGCAACTTCTAGGTTAAGGAATAACTAGGGTTTACACTAGGGTTATACTAGTAAGTCACAAAGTCATAAGTCATGACTTAGAAAATGGTTTTAATTACACTAGAAATCACCAAAAATCATATTATGCCTAAAACACCATTAATAAATATTAAAAATAATAAATTTTCAAAAAATACCCCAATTTCAGAAAACTGGGTGTTACAAGTCTACCCTCCTTAAAATAATTTTATCCTCGAAATTTAGATGGTCGTACTCCTCCTAGGTCAAACCTCCAACAATCAGGGTCGAAGCTACTACCTAGCAACATGCAAGGTCAACAAGCAAAATATGGGTAGTAGACCTATACTGGGTCATGTTCAAAAATTGGCTGGCAGTTTTTGGTCATAAGGTGTCCTTAATTCAAATCGAAATCAAAAGTAACTTCATAGGGTAAATCAGGATGGAGCCTCGGGTCAGGAAAATCGTACTATAAGCAAATGAAGCACACGATGGTATGCCTGAGTTGGACATTAAGGTCATGGGTGTAGAGTGTCATGTCTAGGTCATGTATGTGAAGAAGAAGAACCCTTGTTTGAGAGAGTCTTGTACTGATTGGTGCCGAGGCACGTTCAGATTGATCTTCTACGATAAAAACCGAAGAAGACTGAGAAAAAACCAAAGGACCTTTTCCCTTGTTTTGTGAAGAAGGGTTAGCTAAAAAGCATTTCCCTTTGTTGTCTTCCAAGTCGTGGGACGAGGAAGTTTGGGAAAAGACCAACGGGCCTTTTTCTTTGTTCTGAGGAGGAGGAGGAATAGTCAACAAACTACCCCTAGTGGATTGCGCTGGAGCAAGGAGCAGAGTTTTTCTCCTTGCTGTGAGAAGAAGAAAGATTAGCCAAAGGGCTGTCCCTCTTAGACTGCGCTGGCGCAGTTTGGGCAGGGGTTGAAGTGGATGTTGGCGCATTGGCTGGTTGCGCATGATGATTTTTGACAGATGGCCTTTTGGCCACAGTCACAGCAGCTTGCGCAGCAGGAGTCTTGACTTTAGAGTGCTTGAGTTACATTCTTGTTGCTGGAGTGGTGGACTGCACAGGCAGAGTTGCAGCCAACTGCGCCAGGGGAAGAGGAGTCTTGTACTTTGTCAGAGCAATATAGGAAGTTGTTTGTGCACTGGCAAGGGGAGCAGCATACTGCACATGGGCAGTAGAGGCAGCAGACTGCACAATAGTTTTGGGAGCAGAGACAGCAGACTGTGCAGAGGATTGCGCAAAGTACTGTACAGAGGACTTTGGAGTCCATACTGAACGAACCTTGTTCTTGGCAAAGGTTGCAGTGTGACGAGTAGTCCCGGAGTTGATCATTTCCTCGTAGGCCGTCTGGTTGTCACGCCCCGCTCCCGTAGGAGCGATCGTCCTCGCTAAGGCGTGATGCCGCACGAGTCTAGATTGTGCTCGTACAAGGCAATTCCATAACGGTCGATTTTATCGGCGGCGACGGGGTCGTCGCACAGAAGTCCCAAGCAGAAATATTGAAACATACAGCGAAATTTAAGAACAAGTAACACATGAACACAAGTTATTCAAAAGAAGCTCTTTATTGATATTGAATACAAGATTACATTTGTGGGCGCAAGGCCAAATTACAATGTCTCTCGTGCTCACTTTTCTCTCATTTACAAGTCACTCTGCTCTCTCTCATTCTCTCGATACAATACTTGAATCCAGCAGAAGCTTCGGAAGGCGATGTCCATACATTATGTCCTGTATAAGTCTTCAGATCACGCAGCTGTACGCTTCGACTCGCCAAGGAACTCCGTGCCTCGACGCATCCAAGCGAGCTCCGCACCACGAGCTTCTACCTGTGCCTGCACATGAAACACTGTGTGGGTGTCAGTACTACTGTACTGGTGGAGTGAGCTTCTCGCCCACCCATACAAAACCTACACGTTCATTTACTTTGTGCAGCTTAAATCCCTTTTCGATTGTCTTTCTACTCTTGCCTTAGGTTCAGTTTTAGGATCGGCGCCTTGGCACAACTTGTGTGTCAAAACCATCCCGTGCTTGCAATGTCAACGTTACTCATACTTTGCCTCTAGACCACTTCTCGTGCCACAACGTTAACCTATCAGGTCGTGCTTGCCTTTCGGCCAGAATCAGAGACGCAACTACGCGGTAGTACCCAATTTCCTTACGACCGTGCTATAACTCCTTCGTGCCGTGCCTCGCGACTCAGTGCGACTCAACCATATCGCCGCCTCGCGGCCCCTTTGTTACTTTGATCGCCAACTGACCCAATCAAGACTTGTGGGTTTAGTGTCACACGACTGACTTTACCTTGCGACGGTTTCCCGACTTACACTCAAACAACTCAACCAACTTATGCAACTATATGCCGACAACTCAAGACTCAATGCCACATCTCGTGCCGAAGCACGTCGCCTATGTTGTAGCCATTCTTTAAGTCCAATACTTGTAATCTAGCTTGTATACACCTTCGACAACTCAACTCAATCCAAAGGCATACCCGCGGATCTGCCGCTATGCCGACTCATCTATATGATTTGGTCACTGACTCCCAGAGCCATAGTGGACTCCTTTTTGTTGAGTATAGGATGGACCTTCTTTGGGTAGCTAGCCCTATTCCGCGTCCACCGAATACTTTGCCCCAGGCGCAGCTTTGGCTCCCAGAGCCTTTATGTTTCCTTAGGCCGCAATCGGTCCCGTGGCGCCACAGGTTGCCGATTCGGGGAAACTCTACCTTGTCGACAAGTTGTCCATGACCATGCAAGACCGACTCAAACTGACATCTCACATAGTCATTCACTTCTGGTGTTACCATCTCTTTTAGTGCCATTCCTCTCTTTTAGTGCCATTTCTCACATCTGAGATCTTGCCTCGACGACTCGTAGTCGCGAGCATTGTTCTTTCTTGCCTCAACGACCCAGTCGTGAGCATTTCTTTCTTTCTTCCTTTCTTTTAACTCAAGACAACAACTTATTTAGACACTTTTCAAAACTCAACTAATCAATCGTGGCCCGTGCCTTTAAAAACTCTAGGATCGTGCAATCGTGCCTCAACTCGACTTCCGCTCTACGCGGCGCTATCGCCCAAGTCATACTTTATATGATGGGCCGTGGGATCGTGGGACTATTTAAGTTGACAACCGCAGAAAGAGCGGGACAGCACTAGAAATGACTTAGGTCGATCGGCATAACTTTGCCTAACTTAATCGAGCCTATAACTTGACTTAAGGGACGAGCAAAGGCTATGCCAAGCCTTGCGTTATGGAAACGTGTATGCTTTGTCGAGCATTTACGTGGGCAACGCCTATGACTTAGGCCAACTCATGTGTCGGGATAATTTCGACGGGACCGTGCATGCTTTAACAAGCATTCACGCAGGCGACGCCTATGACTTAGGCTATTTCATAACTTTGTGTCGAAGACCAACTTCCCTTCTCCCAAGCCACGGACGAAGGACCGAATGTCATTTTCAAAGCACGCCGTGCACCAACTCTAAGCCGACCGTGGGACGTTTTCCATGTTCTAACTCATTTTGATCCATCAGAATTATTCTCTTAGCTATGTGGATTCATCTCTTTTATTATTAAGCCTACTTGTGCAAGTTGAAAACACGATTTATTATGTGAAGGCCAAGATGAGGCAAGTTCACCGAAACTACCCCACCTGAGCGATGTCTCCGAGCAAGCCGTTGCAAGGCTAAGTCCGAACGCCGTCGGCGTTTCGATTCCTCCGATTGACTTTGCGGGACGGGGCACTACATCATACACACTCAGAACAAGTCTCGTCCTCGAGACTTTCCTGAAGGCAAGCTATCCTACCATCTCTATGGCTAAGACTTAATCGTACACATTTGCCTACGCGTTCCTTCGATTTCCGAGCCACGCTCGTACTATTATCAATCTTTCCTTTAACACGATCTCAAGATTGACACACTCCCATCTTTCAAGCCTTGCTTGAACTCGTATCACATGGCTGGATCATGCACGCATTCCAAGTGTCCCTAAAATACATGCATTCAGCCAAGCCGCATGATAGAAAATTTGTCATTCTCACTCGAGTCGCATCGTGCACATACCCAAGCGTCCCTGAAATATATGCGTGTCAGCCGAATCTCGTGAGCAGGGTTTCCTACATTCGTGATTCACGCCATCTATCCATTCCAATCCTCAAGATCAATCCTTCCGATTGCTAACACTTGAAATAGGGCGTCTCGCCTAACCGCTAGGCTATTTCTTTTCGAGGCTAAGTCAATGTCAGGATTGGAATCATAGTTCCCCAACAATAATGCCAACACTGACCCCAATCCTAGGGTCAAACCAAAGTCGATCATACGAGGTTTTCTACCCAAGCTCGTGCCACTCAGATTTCTAAACATCAAATACGATCACCTAATTCGCATTACGGCACGTGTTGCGTATATTCGAATCCCTTCGATTCACCAATTCTAACCAATTCATGTATTCGATCACGAGGTCGTCTCGCTCGACAATACGTTGCGCCCCAATCTCACGCGAGTCTGAAAATCCACGGTGGTTCATGAATCACCATGCAACGCTTCCACGGAATAATCATTCTCATCGGGGCGTAACTCTTGTTTGAGTTTAGACTCATTCATTCTCGATACGCGGATTGGACCTACTCAATCCTCAAGTTCAATCGACACGCACACCAATTCAATCTCGAGTCTATCTTCGCATCAAACCACAAGTCGAAGCACAAATTGTCACACCGTGCAAGTTTGACCACTCCCACTGTATGAATCACCATACCAGCGCTCACTCAGAGTGATCGCCCTAATCGGCGTGACGCATGTGCGAGGCTGGAGTAGCACTCGCATAAGACAAGAACGTCAACGTTGTGGTTATCGACAAAGCAAATCCAAACATTCCAGTTTTCATCCAAGCCAAGTTCGATCGTCATTTATTCAACTTAGAAAATCCTCGAGCCAAGTCTATCTTTTCCTCGACACATTTTAACATCTCGATTATAACATCCATCGAAACAATGATATTGCACGATCGTCATTTGCCGAGTCAGAGTACCCCCGAGTTATCGCATATCGATCTTTGATACGCCTCAATACCATTGACGATATGCGTAACCTGACGATCTTCCTTCCAACCAATTTCGAGTCGTACATTGATGCTGTCGTCCGAACTGGATATTCCTCAATTTTCTCAACACTCAAGATCAAGTTCAGTCGCTTTTTCTTTTCCTCAAGCTCGTTTCAAAATTGTTATTCAAAACTCAAGTCATATTTCAGTTGCATCAATCCAAAATCGTACGTACGATCCTCTAAGTTTCCTCGATCAAGACCATTCATTTTATTTATCTTTTCAAATCGTGTTCTAACTCGCGTTGCACAATCACAAGTTGTCCGAACGAGATGCTCGTTTGGGACATTCGAAGTCACGACCAACTAAGCGTGACACGTTCTAAGGCTTTGCGCGATCGCATCGCCTCGCCGACATACTCGTAATCCTCAATATTCATTCGAACAATTTCCAAGACGAACCATACACCACTCGGATTCGAGCCACTCGACTACTCGTCGACACTCATTCTTATTCTTCTCCGAACCTATCACATACACACTCGGATTCAAGCCATAAGATCTAGTCCTCAATCACATTCGCGTCATTCGCTAAGACATCCTTCAGATTCGTTCGACGAATCGCTAGAGTAGTCGCTCGCGTCGCATCGACGCACTAAGTCGTTCGCACTATTTCCTCGAAATCCAAATCAATCTCTCGTGTACGCCTAAGCGTTAGTCCGATAGCGTTCCTATCGATAGACACTCCAAGTGCATCTTCGTTCCCGACCGAACGATACTTAATATCGCTCGCGACTCGTTTGCACCAAAATGTCGAGGTGCGCAACGCGAAACACCACTTAGCCAAAAGGCCGTGTGCATAGCCATCCTGTGCGGACTTTTATTCGAGTTTGCATGCTCATTTGCTAGGGTCGACATTGGACGAATTAGGCATACACGCGACTTGCTAAGGTCAACGTAGGACTATTCGGGCACACATGCAACTTTGCTAACATTAGCACATATTTTCTATCGAGTCAAGTTTGCAACGTTCGGCACAAAGGCCCTATCGACGCATTTAGCAATGGCCTATCGATGCGTTAGATTGAACGCTTGTACGAGCTTTCGAAAATATTTAGACTTATTGTATGGACATGCTGAGGAACATTTGAGAGAGAGCGCACCAACGATAACAACTTGCAGAAGCAACAGAGTTTTGCGGAAACATCAAAGTTAAAGAATTCAATCGACGGTCCAAGGACGTAAAGCCGTGCTCTGATACCACTATGTCACGCCCCGCACCCGTAGGAGCGATCGTCCTCGCTAAGGCGTGATGCCGCACGAGCCTAGATTGCGCTCGTGCAAGGCAATTCCATAACGGTCGATTTCATCGGCGGCGACGGGGTCGTCGCACAGAAGTCCCAAGCAGAAATATTGAAACATACAGCGGAATTTAAGAACAAGAACACATGAACACAAGTTATTCAAAAGAAGCTCTTTATTGATATTGAATACAAGATTACATTTGTGGGCGCAAGGCCAAATTACAATGTCTCTCGTGCTCACTTTTCTCTCATTTACAAGTCACTCTGCTCTCTCTCATTCTCTCGATACAATACTTGAATCCAGCAGAAGCTTCGGAAGGCGATGTCCATACATTATGTCCTGTATAAGTCTTCAGATCACGCAGCTGTACGCTTCGACTCGCCAAGGAACTCCGTGCCTCGACGCATCCAAGCGAGCTCCGCACCACGAGCTTCTACCTGTGCCTGCACATAAAACACTGTGTGGGTGTCAGTACTACTGTACTGGTGGAGTGAGCTTCTCGCCCACCCATACAAAACCTACACGTTTATTTACTTTGTGCAGCTTAAATCCCTTTTCGATTGTCTTTCTACTCTTGCCTTAGGTTCAGTTTTAGGACCGGCACCTTGGCGCAACTTGTGTGTCAAAACCATCCCGTGCTTGCAATGTCAACGTTACTCATACTTTGCCTCTAGACTACTTCTCGTGCCACAACGTTAACCTATCAGGTCGTGCTTGCCTTTCGGCCAGAATCAGAGACGCAACTACGCGGTAGTACCCAATTTCCTTACGACCGTGCTATAACTCCTTCGTGCCGTGCCTCACAACTCAGTGCGACTCAACTATATCGCCGCCTCGCGGCCCCTTTGTTACTTTGATCGCCAACTGACCCAATCAAGACTTGTGGGTTTAGTGTCACACGACTGACTTTGCCTTGCGGCGGTTTTCCGACTTACACTCAAACAACTCAACCAACTTATGCAACTATATGCCGACAACTCAAGACTCAATGCCACATCTCGTGCCGAAGCACGTCGCCTATGTTGTAGCCATTCTTTAAGTCCAATACTTGTATTCTAGCTTGTATACACCTTCGACAACTCAACTCAATCCAAAGGCATACCCGCGGATCTGCCGCTATGCCGACTCATATATGATTTGGTCACTGACCCCAGAGCCATAGTGGACTCCTTTTTGCTGAGTATAGGATGGACCTTCTTTGGGTAGCTAGCCCTATTCCGCGTCCACCGAATACTTTGCCCCAGGCGCAGCTTTGGCTCCCAGAGCCTTTATGTTTCCTTAGGCCGCAATCGGTCCCGTGGCGCCACAGGTTGCCGATTCGGGGAAACTCTACCTTGTCGACAAGTTGTCCATGACCATGCAAGACCGACTCAAACTGACGTCTCACATAGTCATTCACTTCTGGTGTTACCATCTCTTTTAGTGTCATTCCTCTTTTTAGTGCCATTTCTCACATCTGAGATCTTGCCTCGACGACCCGTAGTCGCGAGCATTATTCTTTCTTGCCTCAACGACCCAGTCGTGAGCATTTCTTTCTTTCTTCCTTTCTTTTAACTCAAGACAACAACTTATTTAGACACTTTCCAAAACTCAACTAATCAATCGTGGCCCGTGCCTTTAAAAACTCTAGGATCGTGCAATCGTGCCTCAACTCGAATTCCGCTCTACGCGGCGCTATCGCCCAAGTCATACTTTATATGACGGGCCGTGGGATCGTGGGACTATTTAAGTTGACAACCGCAGAAAGAGCGGGACAGCACTAGAAATGACTTAGGTCGATCGGCATAACTTTGTCTAACTTAATCGAGCCTATAACTTGACTTAAGGGACGAGCAAAGGCTATGCCAAGCCTTGCGTTATGGAAACGTGTATGCTTTGTCGAGCATTTACGTGGGCAACGCCTATGACTTAGGCCAACTCATGTGTCGGGACAATTTTGACGGGACCGTGCATGCTTTAACAAGCATTCACGCAGGCGACGCCTATGACTTAGGCTATTTCATAACTTTGTGTCGAAGACCAACTTCCCTTCTTCCAAGCCACGGGACGAAGGACCGAGTGTCATTTTCAAAGCACGTCGTGCACCAACTCTAAGCCGACCGTGGGACGTTTTCCATGTTCTAACTCATTTTGACCCATCGGGATTATTCCCTTAGCTATGTGGATTCATCTCTTTTATTATTAAGCCTACTTGTGCAAGTTGAAAACACGATTTATTATGTGAAGGCAAAGATGAGGCAAGTTCACCGAAACTACCCCACCTGAGCGATGTCTCCGAGCAAGCCGTTGCAAGGCTAAGTCCGAACGCCGTCGGCGTTTCGATTCCTCCGATTGACTTTGCGGGACGGGGCACTACACTGGTTGACCTTTATAAACCAGTGTCTTCTGCGTCTTTCTGATAGACGCAACGTCATATTGAGTTGTCACTTCTTCGTCGGAGGAGAAAGTCGTCCCCAACAGAGTCGCCATTTTGTTTGAAAAACAAAAGTTGTTTTTTATTTTACAAACTTTGTAAAAAGATTACAATAGAATTATGGGAAAGTACAACTATAGGAATCCGATCTGAAGATGATCGCTTTATCCCTTGGACGATGTGAACTTTGAAGATGGTAGCCTCTGAAGAATGCAGCAGCACTTTGGCAAGAACTCCTGATCTCTGTTGATGATCTGACATTGATTCTGATTTTTCTCTCTGAGCTTTCTGATCCCCCCTATGAAGGACTTGAAACTGTATTTATAGAGTTCTGGAAACAACTAATTTTTAGTTATTCTGGATTGCGCCGGATGGATTGCGCCGACATTGGACTGCGCAAGCAGCGAACTGCGCTGGCAATTACTCGATCGTGGACCAACTGTATGAGATGTATGGCATTGTTTGATTGAAATGTGCTCGGTCGTGTACAGACGGTTGCTACGTGGTGAGCAATTGATGGCATGTAGGCCACGTGTAAATTATCAGTTATCTTGATGGATTGCGCCACATGAACTGTGCTGGCTTTAGACTGCGCTGAGATTGAACTGTGGCAGGAAATCTGGCAGACTGCGCTTCGATTGGGCTGATAGCTTGTGCTGCATGTACAGCTGTCCTCGAGCGCTGTGCTGTACGAGAAACGAACAGTTTCCTCGTTCTTCGGGCTGTCAGCTGTCAGAAGATCTGATTTTCTGTCAGATAATGATGACGCGGCCACGTCAGCTAGCGCGCTTGGATGGGTGCACAGTTCAGCTTGCGCAGTTGAGTTGTTGCACAATCTGTTTCCTGCACAGTTCACTTGAAGGGGCATAATTTGATTTTTTGCTTTTTTGATGGATACAACTTGATTTTTAGGACCTACATAGTATAGTTAGTGTTGTGGATGATTTTATGGTTACATGGACACCTGTTTAGATCTTCATAGCTTAGACTTATTGAGTCAGACTAGAGTCTGGTTAAATACATAGTTGACATGTTTACGTATCCTACCTACATATTTTAGGACTGGGACATGACATATTTTGTGGTTGCCCATGTAGGTCGAATCTTTGCAAAGTGTGTGAATCGTACGATAGTCGTACTACTATATTCCTGTAACTAAGTGAGTAATAGGATTTGATGATACATCTACAACTAGGATTATAGGCTTCCCTAGGACTCTTCAGCATGATTGCTTTTATGTTACTATCTTTCTCGACATGATTGCTTTTGGGTTCTTTATTTCTTGTGATTTGACTAAATCCTTCCTTGTTGACTTCTTGTGTGATCCTTTTCATTGCGTTCGCTAAGTCGTTAGAAATATCTTATATGGTCCGAAAAAGTTTGAGAAATTATATTTATCCTTCTATTACGGAATTAATAGTTTTTTCAGCCAATGATATACGGGCAGGATAGGACTTCAGATAATGGTATCATGGTTACATATGTTTCTCGAATTTTACTTGAACCATATGTTATACATTGATTGACGTCTTCTTTCGTGTTTCACAAAAATAAAGTTAATTTGAAAATATTTTATGGATTTGGCCATGATAAACTCAAGAACCTATATTATCTGACGTGATAGATGTGCACTGCAGCCATCCGTCATATTATAAAACAATAAAGTTATTTGTATCCAGATGCATACTGGCATGGCAGTAACTTCATGTGACATAATTATTGACGTATATGGTTCTCGACTTTTACCTAGACTACATCCTAGCATCTCGCTTGGCTTCATACCGTCCTTGGAAATATTTTGACAATTCTTTCTACTTTGCTTGACCCTACTATTGTTTGATATTGGTATGGATTGCTTGACCCAGTTATAGGTTTTTTTACCATTTTACCACTTAAATGGCTAAACTAGACAAACCTTATACTTAAATTATAGCGTATAGTTAAACTAGGTGATTGGTGTGATTGTGATATTTGGGGTAGCTAGGAATGAGTGAGTTCCTATGAGATGAACCATAGAGAGTTTATAGGTCGAGGATGAGCGCCTGGATATTAGACTTAGAGCCTACTAGGAGTGAATGCAAGGAATGAACTGACGGATATCACTGACGATAATATAGATTGATAATACTATGCGTATGATAGAAGGATACGACCATAGATGTTTAGCTGCGAATGAAGAAATTGGGTAGCCATACTATATAAATAGAATGTTAGTTATAATTGTTGTATGACTTAACAAATGAAAACTAAGAGCACAGCTCTTGGGTCGAGATTAGGTATACTTGACTGTCTAGTTAGCAGTAGAAAAACAAAAGAGTGACTCAAGGATACCATACACATATGAAGGGTGAGTAATATTCATAGACATAACAGTTCCTAAGATCAAATATAATAGACTTCCTATGATGGATGACCAATAGTATCAAAGTAGGACATTTGTGTCAGATGAGGAAAATACTGGTGGTGAACCGAACTGGACGACCTTCTGGCTTAGAGTAAGGAGATGTAAATGACATTAAGACAATAATTTCGGGGACTTACTGATCTTGGAAATAAAATGAGAGTAGGTATCCTTAAAGAGATTGATAAATTATGTCAAAGGATTAAGTGGTAAGTTATGAAGTAAATCTGGAAAGATAATTCCATGGTATAATGGCAAAAATAGGTTATAAAGGCTGACTAAGATCGATTTTGGTTTAAAGATTAAGTTAATCAGGTTCTTAGGAATCATTTATTTTGCTATGAACACTAAGATAGATGGACAATACACTAGTGGAAGTAGGTGTACAAATTTTTGTGTGATTGATCATCCTAAACCAAGGGTTGATTTCATGAGCAGAACTTGTAATTTGCTTTCTTGATGAGATTAGTTACCACATTCTCGCAATCACATTCATATCATTTTGTAGACAACAAATGGAACTATGTAATTAAGTAGATTCTTTATGCTGTATTTCAGAAATCAACCCTTTGAAGAAAAAAATTATTTCTTATGTTTAAGGTTGTTAATATTAAAGATTACATGTTCCTTCATCTTCCATTTCCAATAACCTTGGCACCATAAATTGAATCACCATAAGCCAATCTAATCGTACCTTACCTTTAAATCCAACCATGTGAAAATGCTCCTTGAACTACCATATCATTTTCTTACCTTGGTTTACAAATATCTTTCTATGATTCTCGATCTCGTCTTTTAGACATCTATGATCAGGTCCCTCAAATACTACCCCTCGTCCAATTATATTCGACCGAGTCATTCTTTTTTGTCTTATTTAATACAACCTACATAAAAGGAATATAGATTAAGAAATGACTTCCCTTATAAAGTTGTTGACCCAATACATCATGGTAGTACTTAGGCATCTTCGTGAATCTAGGACTACGATCAGGAGTGCCTAACCTTCCTTATATTTCTTATAAATAGACCCTTCCATAAATAATGTAAATGGATTATGACTACATTTCTCACTACCAAGTTGATTCCTTTAAGCTGCTTAGTCTCTTGAGCAAAGTGTATTCTCGTTTATATGTCAAATCAACTAGGATCCCATTGGTAATCGTGTCCCACATCCTTTACAGAAAACCCAGTACGACTAATCGTAATTGATTCTCTGCAATGAACTATTATACCCCTTTTCTTCCTAGCTTATTTTTAATTTCGAAGACTAAATTTTATAAGTTGGGTAGAATGTAAACCACCAAGAAATTTAATTTGTTTTTATTTATATAACATTTTTGTGGATTTTTTAATGAATATATTTATCTTATAAATAACCTTAGCCATGGTTGAGACTGGTTATTCATACGACTAGGAAACATGGCATACTATTATAGTCGTATACCATGGCTAGTATATTAGGCATGGTATGGATGGCATATCCATATCCATGTCCTACATATGAAAACCATTTAAAACTGTGACATCCTTTAGAAATATTAGTGTATAAATATTTAATTATATAAATTATTTTATGATAAGATTTCTTGCTAGGTTACACCAAGACGTGTATATGTAGGTATGGGTGGATTTATACAACATATATAATTTATCTACAGAATTTATATGTATTCAATATTTTTTATGAAGTATAAATCTACATGATGATATTTATGTATATTTGTTAAATTATTTTAAAGAATTTATTAGAATTATTTGGCAATTTTTTAAAATCATTATTTCGGAAATTAGGAATTACAAATATATATATATATATATATATATATATATATATATATATATATATATCTATATATATATATATATATATATATATATATATATATATCGCCATTTTGTCTTTTCTCTTTCCTTTCCCGTGCGTGGCGCTTTTTACTTGTATAGGCATCGGCATTTGCGCCTTATACATGAATAAAATTCCCCCCTTCTAAAAAAATACATATATATTTTATATTATATATATATTATATATATATATAATATATATATATATTATATATATATATATATATATATATATTATCTATGCTTGATAATAATAATGAGGTATATATATATGTGTATGACATTTATATTAATTTAGTGTATGTATAACGTGTGATATATATAATATATATATATATATATTATCTATATATATATATATATATTATATATATATATATATATATATTACTTATAGTGTGATAGGGTAAATGGGCATGTGTGTATGTGTGATACAATATTGTGTAAGTGGTACCATGTGTATACATGACACAGGCTATAGTGTATATATCAATGTGTGTGTAGGGGCATTTGAAAAACAGTGAGCAATGTGTGTGTGTACATGTAACAGTGTGTGTAATGTGACGATGTTGTGTTCAGATTATTAAGGGTGTGTGTGAGTGTCAATGACATGCTAGGATTGCACAAATATTCTCAGATTTTAATAGAGGATGTGTCTATGTTTCAAAGTGTGTGTGGTGTGTGTCAATAGGAAATCTGTAGGGTGTGTGTAACATGGAAATCAGTAGGTACAGTGATGTGTGTCAATAGCTATGAGAGTGTGTCAAAATCAGTGTGAACATTTGTGTGAGAATAATCAGTAGGGAAAATGTGGTAGGAAAATGAAAACAGTGTATTAACCCAGGAATTGCAGTTTAGCATTGACAGTTCACATAACAACAGTCCCAAACAATTCGAAAATTCTATAACCCAAATTCCTTTGTTAACATCAAACCTATAATCTATATAATCACTCAGATATGGTAATGAACTATTCATGATCTTTAAACATCAACAATCAGTTTAAAAAGTATAATTAAAATCTCAGAAAATTGAATCAATAATCTGTGTATTAGGGAAATTGGGGAAATCTAGTTCGAAGGCCAAATTCAAACAATAATCAACAATTAAGGGTTGGTAATGAAAGACACACTGTGCACGTGTCCCTGGGTCAACTCGTGTCACCCAGAGCCGGATACGACGTGTCCATACATCACGAACCACTCTCGTGCACACACAGACACGCTGTCTCGTGCACGCGTGCACTCGTGTCTAGGATACGACACAACACTTGGGTGTGCACCTAGGTTCGCCACTACTAGGGCTACGTCACTGACACTATGCATCGTGTCCACGAGACTCCAGGACGCGACACGAGACACGTGTCAGAGGTGCTTGTGTCACGTACACGATGTAGGCAAGGGCCAGTACGGGCCTTAGAGCGTGTCCGACTCGACACGACACGTCTCGAGACTCAAGGGGGCTCGTGTCAGATACTGCCCCTTGGTCCTCGCCAAGTGGCACGTGTCGAGTCGTCGTGTCCTCGGAGAAGAACACCCCGAGCAGCAGGGCAGTGTCCGCGGGCCTGTACAACGTGTTCATGTCACTGTACAGACACGACACGACACAAAACCGACTCGAAACTGACACTAAATCACACGCAACACCAAGTACTACAAATCCCATCAAACACATTTCAAAAATAACAAAAAATATATGAGTGTGGCATTTCATCAAACACATGCACTCTAGCTATGATACGTGTCTGATACGGACACGAAATCAAATGCAATGGACACCAAACCTTCACTACATCTAGGAGACACCTAGATCTAGGCTACCATGCAAAGAAAACAGAATTAAAATAAAATTTAAAGGGTTTACCTATAGGTTGCAAGGATCAAGAAAAAGCCCCAAATCAAATGGTTCCCGTTGCTAGCCAAATCCTCTCAATTGCTCAAAAACTGAAATCACTCTCAATGAACATCAAATAGAGGGTGATTAGAAACTATTGCAAAAGATTTGGATGAAAAAGGAATTAAAATGGAATTAATATGAATTTGGGAAGATGAAGATTTACCTTTCCTTTCTAAAAGTTGGTTGAGCACAAAAAAGGCAAGAACAAGTTTATGAGTGTTTAAATAGAGGGGAAAACCTAGGTTGGCCGGCCACTTAAGGGCTTGGTTAGGGTTAGGGTTTTACTAATGGGCCTATGGGCTAAGTTGTTAAGTTATGGAATGAAAATCATAAGTCTTAAGTCATTGCACCTATTATTAATTCCTCCAATTGAAACTAGATTCTAAGTGACTAAAGTAGGTTTGACTTATGTAGACTAGGGTCACACCATGCTAACTAAGTCACCATAGTTAGGGTTAGCTTCTAGGTTAGTCTACAAAGTCTCAACTAGTCAAAGTCAAAAAAATAGAATCACCAATTCATAAATTAAAATAATTTAAAAATTCACCAAATGACCAAAATACCCTCAAGCTAAAATGTGGTAGTGACAACGTCCTAGAATCTGACACAGATGTCCGTATATCAAAAAGTAATCAAGTACAAAAATCTGTCAATAATGTAGTGTCACATCAACATGTCCTAGGATCAGAGTGTACCCCGCAACTAGTTGTCGCAGTAACGCAGATGTGAATATCTAGTATCGATACTCGGTGGCGCTAACGTCCATCGGCACCCGAATGTGACGCGAAGTACATATACGGCCCTATTTGTTGCAATAATATACACATAATTGAATATTTAAGAATTTTAAATATTGTAACTGAAGTACATGAATGGCAAGGTACGCTTGCCTGGCTTCGGTTGCTGAATAGGAAGAACTGGTCCAAAGTCCAAGTTTGAGGAGTCAAATGTGTAAAAAGGACCTAGAGAATAATTTGGAAATTTTACTTAATCATTTATTGTTAATTCTACTTCTATGATAGAAGTTATTATTATTACTTATTGAATAACCATAAATTAGGCCTCACAACAGGGTGTTAAGGCTAACACCACTAATCCTTGTTCTTAACACTCTCCACTTCTACTACATGACTGCCACTAACTTAATATGTTCCACATTTTTATCCCACAAAATTTCTTCTAAAATCCATACCATATTAACTTATGTTCTAACAGTTCAAACATTATTAAAAACTGACTTAAGACTAAAATTCCTTATGATAAAACTATACTATCATGGGTTTACTACTCTATAAGAACCTGGTGCTACAGGCACGACTCTCCTCCATTCACACTATGTTATCTATGTCATTCCCCGTACTTGTGGCAGTAAAAGTAAACACAAAGCATACTATGTTATATGACTTCTCTTTTATTTAATCTGCTGTATGAGGATTCATTTCACAGTATTCCCCATCATCACCTCCATCCATCTATTTCTCTGTTCTAAAATTTTGTATACCATAAAAAATACCCTTGCATACAAATGAATGCTGCTACTAGACTTCTTGTTTACACCCCACACAATGAGCTCTTGCACACCACACAACACACAAGCTTCTCTTCCCATTTCTTGCTCTCGAACATGCACCTCCATTATATATGGAACATACAAGGATTAATTTGTTTCCTTCTTACACACATTTCCTACAGTTCCCTCTATACACTCCCTAACACCTTGCCCTCTCTCAAACATCCTCTTACCCACATATATTCAATAATGCAAATAATGCAATAGTTTTAAGGAGTAGAACAATATGTTCCAACCGGGTGTTTATTTATAAAGAAGGAAGGAATGGAGAGCACAACTGTTGGAAGGGATGATCACCAGTGTTTGACGTCGGCCATGGTGTAGTTGGCACGTGACCGGCAGCCGGCATTGCTGCGAGAAGGCGTCACAACTATTGAGGTGGTTCTGCAGGCCCGGGGAGCGTCGCGTCCCCGAAGAGGCTTACGCATCAAATTCCTGCGAGAAGTCCTTGTCCGCCAACGACGTCGTGGCGTAGTCGACGGCTAGGGTTTGTGTGGTGAGGCAGTTGGCTGCACGTGCCTGCGCCATCCTGCACTGCTGTATGAGAAGAAAAACAGTGGCAGAGGGAAGTTTGAAATGAACGGGTTGGGTTTATTATTAGCTAGAAGACCCGGTAGAGTTTCCTAGCTAGCTATTTAGCTGGCTTCAAGAATGAGGAGTTGGGTTTGTGTTTGGGGTGCGTAAAAAAATTAAAAGTAAAGGAGTTTCCAGCTACAGAAGCTTACAAAATGGGGTTTGATGATTCCTACGATCTACCCAAGTTTTAGCTCACCTTAGCAAGGGAGGAAACTTCGACTCGCATTACAATTGTTAACATCTAGCTCACGTTAGCAATTGTGCCTAACATTTAGCTCATGTTAGCAAGTTGAATTATTATTCTCAACAACTCAAATAGAACCAGAAGAAGAGCTCTGTTACCACACTCAAATAAGAATTCAATGTGACAAGCAATAGGATGTTAACATGTGGCATTAAGTTTCTAATTAGGCCCTTGAACAAAACTTAGTTTGTATACAACAACTAAAATAAACTCATATAGGAAGCTTGCAATAGTAATTGGACAAGTGGTTTGAATTTATAATTAGACCCTACATTAATATTTATGAGTTTATAAACATATAGAGAAATATATACATATATAATTACACCAATATATTATCCAATAATAATAATTTTAAATCGGGGAGGTTGTTTACATTAGGAAATAAATATTTAAGAATATATATAAAATATTTCTATCTTTTTTTTCTAAAACTTAATAGAATGCTAAAATTCCTCATTATTCAAGTATCAACATATATCCAGTTAATAAAATAGATATGTTTAATAATAAACTAATAATAATACTGATTTAACTAATTATAACTATAATTAAAACTAGAAGGAAGGTAATTAATTTTTTTTTAAACCCGTAAAATTGTAACCAATAAATGCTAACTAAATATATACATATCTATATATTTAAAATACTGGGGCTTACAACGACACATGCCGCGATCGAGCCAACGGCCATACCAATTGAAGTCGAACTTGAGGAGCCTGAGCATCGGTATGGACACCAAGAAGTAACAACTTAGATATATTTAAATTAAAGAAAACGTGCGTACTTTTTTCAGTGGTACCGAAGATCCTTCTCGGCGATCGATTGGTTAGAGGAGTTGGAATATTATTTTGAACTTCTAGGCATCGAAGAGTCCTTAAAAGTCACCTTCACTCAACCTGAAGTCAGACGAGTGCACACGACTAGTGGGCCATGCAGAAGCGAGCGATCCTTCGCGATGCAGCGGTGATCCTTTGGGCCACATTCTTAAAGGTATTTCAAGTCGAGTATTTTCTTGTAGCCATTCGTCAAGAGAATGAGAATAAATTTATGCACTTGAGGCAAAAGAACATGACGGAGAGGCAGTACGCAACAAAATTCAACAAATTGGCCATATTTATTGGGGCTTTTTTGTCGACTACGAAGAGTCACATTCGACGGTCGAAGTAGGTCTTCTAACCTCTAAACTACCCTTGTGGCAATTCTGGAGTACAAAACATTTATTAAAAAAATTGTTTGATAGTCGAAATAAAGTTGATTATATTTTTATTTTTTTCTCAACTCTTTCCTGAGAAGATTCTAAAGTGCTATTAATATATAGAAATGATTTAAAAAGAGTTCCCGGAGTCCATTCTCTGGGAAGATAGATGGGCGGGTCTCTCAATCACGCTCTTCGCCTTGAGCGTTGGTACCCTCCACTCGTTGTCGACACTGTGCATAATTTCCATATTAAGTGTCCTAGCCATGCGGGATGCAACAACGCTACAAGAATGCAAACAATGGCCACCATGGCAGAAATCAATGGCAAAACCCAAGACCTAGCTACACTAATTGCAATAACTTCGAACATCAAGGGGCCGACTGCCAAGTTTCTATCGGTGGATGTTGGTATTATGGTAAAATCGGCAACATACGTACAAATTGCTTGGCTACAAGACCGAACCAAAATGTGCCTCCACAGCAGAACCATCCAGAAATTCAAGGCCCGACACCTCGAGCTCACCAAGTCGCACTACAAAATGTCCAAGATTGTCGTCCCAATGCCCAATCCCACGTCTACGCCATGACTCGGGACGAGACATTCACCTCAGATACAGTCGTGACAGGTATGCTACTATTCAACAATAAGCCTTCTCATGTACTGTTTAATTCCGCTGCCACCCATAGGCAACCTAGGAGCAAGAGGATGATTTCCATTAGAGCTACCTTTATATTTTTAGGATTGCATGACTTGTAGTTAATACTATTTCATTTTGTTGCATATGACCTATTCTAATATTTTGAGGATAAATTTTCCTAAGGTGGATATAATGAAATAACGTAAATAATTTCTTTTAAATAATTAATTTTTAAATAAATTTTTTATTGTCAATTATTGACTAACCTTCCCGTGTTTTATATATCATATATAGTACTTTTAATTCCTTTTATTTTTCTAAGGTGGATATAATAAAATAACGTAAAGAATTTACTATTTATTCTTTGCTACCTCTCATATATCTCGTACCCCATATGTGTCCTTTCAAAGTAAAAGGAATGCCTCCTTTTATTTACTTCCAATAGGAACCCATCCCATAATATTCTCACCACTCCCTCCCTCTCCCTAAATCAATACTCTTCTCACCTTCATCCCTTCCATTCCCTTCTTTATAGCCTCCTTTATTCATTCCTCCACTTCTCTTCTCCCATCATCCTTTCATTCAAATCAAGCCAATTGGCACTTATTACATGACATCTTTAAATAGTTTTAAAAGTATTGTTGAATTTATATTTACGACATTTTAAAAAGTGTCGTAGATTATGATAAATATGTAATTACAATGACACATTTTAGTAGAGTATCATCACTACAAAAAATTAATGACACTTATTATAAAGAGTCGTAAAAAAGTGTCATTATTAACCTACTTTGTTGTAGTGCAAACACACTATTATTGCAAAACACGACCATAACTGTGGCGCCACTAGATTGTTGTTCTTGTAACCAAACCTTCTTGCCTCTACCACGTCATCTCGAGCTAGACTCCATTCAAGCTCAACTATTCCTGTACAATCACTCTGCCAACCTCCTTTTGCACTCTCTATTACTGTAAAATAAAGTACCACTGACAACAACCATTCAAGTCTGGGTATCCCAAGCTCTAGAGCCACACCTCCTCCTTCATCTTTTCATGTTGTGTCAAGCCTGTCCTAGACATTCTTGGATCCACCGACCATCCCATGTAACAACAACTAAAAATACATGGGGTCCCAGCTTGTATCAGTGTTATCGTGTTGGCCCTTTAACCCCTAGTCGTACCTAACCACTCCCTATTTTTGATATAAAAAAGATGAACAATTCTCTTTAAAGAAAACTTGTATAACATGTTTATACAAAAGAATTCCTTTTACAAAGTATTTAGGTACAATAAGAATTATAAACGCAAAAAAGAAGAGATCTGGAGAGTGTAGTGATGAGGCTATGATGTAGGTAGAATTCTAGTCCATATAGGATTTCTTTTCTTTTTTGCTCTTCCCTCTTGGATTCCTCTTTATTTTCTTTTCTTACTCTTTTCATAATCCTATTTATGATAGGATTCTTATTTTGACTTTATCTTTTATTAGGATAGATTTTATCTTTATTTTATTAGGATTAGGTTGTCACAAAAGTCCTATAAATAGGCACCTTTTGTATGCAATTGAGAACAATTTTTAATCAATAAAATTTTTCTTTAAAGTTTGAGATTTGTTCTCTTATTTTCTTGGTCGTGAACTCGACTGTTCGGTGGATCCGGAAGCCCCTCGCTTGAGGTTTTCAAGCAACCTTTGTGCGGACCCCTCACAAGGCCCTCCGTCGGAGTTTTTACGGCACCGCTTTGCTCTAACCAAGCAACGATGGTCCATTTATGTCATCACCGATCGTCTTGGCCATTGCCAAGCACGAAGGTAAGCCCGTTTCGCTATCCCGCTGCGTCAAGTGGTATCAGAGCCCCACAGATCGAGGATTCCAATTTATTTTAGAAAACTTTAGGAATCTTTCATTTTCAAAACAACAATGGCGAAACCAGTAACGCACGGGAGTTTGGACATCCAGTATGTATCGTTAGGCGACTAATGTTAGCCCTAAAGATTGAAAATCACCCTAGCACCACAATGTCTTCAGAACCCGATGCAAGGTCAAAGACAAGTTGTCACGACCCGCACCCTAGAGTAAGGGCACGAGACGTGGGTACGTCCAGCCTATACCGCAGTGTCGGCGGTAGAACGTTGTCCTAGGTCACGACATCTAACAATTTAAGATAATAACAGTTATACTCCCCGAATGAGAGTGACATAACAGAATATATGTCAATCACATCTAAGGTAGAATACGATAAGATAGAATGATATAAAAGATGCAAGATCCAAATCCACAGAAAATACAAATAGAGAGAAAGCTAAGTGTCTAGATAAACCCACTAACATCCAGAATAATACAGATCCAAATATACAACTCAATCTCCAATACTATGAAATAAGATAGAGATACATGGACAACAGTCTCTACAGCTAAGGGATCCGACAGGAAGTCCGGATCGCAAGTGTCCTCTAAGGCTGTCCCATAGAAAGTATCTAAGCAGGCCTCCTCCTCGTCCTCTGTAAAATTTTCAACAGATCCAATCAGTACGGGAATGAGCACATATCTCTCAAAACAGTTCATAACAGGTTAGGAGTATAAAGCATGCAATAGAGTAAAATACATAAAATGAAAGGAAGTACGGGAAACAGAAGATTTTGTAACTGAAGACATGATAAGTAAAGACTGTAAGTGGCTAAGTGATTTAGAGTAAATATGGTTGTGTAAACGCTTAGGAGCACATGAATACAACTAAGAAGCACATGAATACCTACTGGGGATAGTGTTCACATAATCAATTCTACTCACCCCGCCCCAATCAATACACAAGGATCCATTCAAGTTACGTTATTGGTACATGAATACAGCTAAAATATGTGAACTCATGTAATGAGTAGTACATGAGGCACATGATAGTACATGAAAGGACATGAGAATATAATACATGAACTAGTACGAGTACAAGGAGTATCTGATGCACATGATAAAGTACATGAACATGAAATACCCGACGCACCCATAGAGGGATAACATCTCAGGAAAGGATCCATATAGTACTAATCCGTGAAGATACGTGTCAACATCAAGTAAAATAATCTAGAGCAAGAATATAGTCCAGACAAGTATGAAAAGATCAAGAATGTACTCGCCTGCTATCTGAATGTCCAAGATGAAAGTACTGTCCGAGGAGTGGTGTCTGTCTCCTATAGAACAGTACAAGTCACTATGAGTCTAAAATAATATAACAGACTGCTACAATGCATCTACATAAAGTTTGGGGTCAAACTGGACTAAAGTCAACTCTCGGTCAACTTTAGTCAACCCTAGAAGTCAAACTAGGTCAACCAAGTCAAACCTAAGTCAAACAAGTCTATACTAGTCTATTCTAGGTCTAACAAGGCTACACAAGTCTATCTAGACTCTATACTGACAAACAGATACACCCATAGGCTAAGAGCCCTAGGCTATAGGCTATTAGGCAAATCATGCCTAAACCAAGGCCACAAATCACATATACACATATTGATATATTGATATATATAGAATACACCATAGCATATAGGTTACCTTTATGTATACCACACATACATATATATCTAATATATATAATAGTACACACACATTACATAGGATACATATATTTACATGCCACATACCATATATATACATACAAATTCCTATATGTCTATATACATACTATTTATATAGGCAAAGCGATATTTATATTATATCACATATATCACATTGGTAATATATTATATACATATGTACACTATAGAAGATATGGGGAAAATCATGCTTGTGTGTGTATGTGGCATGGGTGAGTGAATATAGGAGAAACAGTGAACTTGTCAATGTCTCAGTTTATGCATTTGGATGTGTGTATACATTTGTGTTAATCTCAGGAATTCCAGTTTGTGTGTGTGTTGGG